>VOPJ01016423.1:0-13366 GCA_014673585.1 Semibalanus balanoides | reverse complement strand
TTTGTTTTTCCTATTTAACATTTAATGATGTAACTCAGCGAATGTGTAGATATCGAAGCTTGTTTGAAAAACGACGCAAGACCTGTGATCATTCTCAGCGATAGTGTTGTGTGGCCTTCAAAAAGGCCTGTTGGACGCTCGCCACGAACGAAAGACTGTTTACTTCTTCTCGGTCTTCTTGGGAAGGAGCACCGCCTGGATGTTGGGAAGCACCACCACCCTGGGCGATGGTCACAACCTGACAGGAGCTTGTTGAGCTCCTCATCGTTGCGGATGGCCAGCTGCAGGTGACGCGGGATTATCCTGGTCTTCTTGTTGTCACGGGCAGCGTTGCCGGCCAACTCGAGCACCTCAGCGGCCAGGTAACTCCATGAGCGCAGCCAGGTACACGGGGGCACCGGTCACCAAGCGCTCGGGTAGTTGCCCTTGCGAAAGCAGCCGTGGATGCGGCCCCACCGGGAACTGCAGAACCCCCCGGGAGCGAACGGGACTTGGCCTTTCCTTCGCTTGCCACCCTTGCCGCGTCCCAGTCCATGAATTGCGAGTCCGTGGTCTGCTGGATCTATATACTGCCCTGCTGTGGCAGTTCAGTTCAGTTCCGCTATTTTGCCCCGCTGTGGCCGGCTCGTGGACTCTGACCGGTTCCTGCCGCGCTCGTGGCGCCTGCGACACTACACCGTCGTTATCTGACTACCCAGGTGAGGTGTCGACCTTGCAGATACAACTCGCGCTCGCGCCGCACGCCAGCACGTCAGCAATGCGCGCTAAGCAACTAGCGGAAAGGCCCGGCCAAGAAGGCGGGCAAGGCCCAGAAGACATCGCCAAGGGCGAACAAGAAAACGCAGGAAGAAGAGGAAGGAATCGTAACGCCATCTACATCTACAAGGTGGCTGAAAGCAGGTGCCAACCGGCAACCGGCATCTCGTCAAGGCATGAGCATCATGAACTCGTTCGTCAACGACATCTCGAGCGGATCGCGCAGATGCCTCTCGTCTGGGCGCACTACAATTAAACGCTCAACCATCCACCTCTCGGGAGATTCCAGACGGCCGTCCGCCTGCTTCTCCCCGGTGAGCTGGCCCAAGCACTGCCGTGTCCGAGGGCCACCAAAGGCCGTCACCAAGTTTACACCAGCGAGCAAGTAATGCTGGCACCAACGTCTCGTCTTTTCGTGCCGTAGACCAACGGCAAAATAGGTCTTTTTCAAGGCCATGCAATTGCTGCTGAGACGTTGACCACAGATGTCTGACAGGAATCGCATGCAAAAGGCATAACACCTCTTGCCAGAGCAAACGGACAGGTGGTCATTTGACCGCGGTCTGGTGTTACCTTTCTTTATACACCAGATGAAAAGTGGCACCTGAAAAGGAGTGTATTTTTTAGATGTTCAAAAATGGCAATCTGTAGGTCAGATGGATTCTCGGATCGCTTACCCAATTGGAGAGTTACGACCACCGTGTTCGTTTTTTGTTTACCCCACAATGCTGGTATGATTACCGGCAAATCATATGACGCTACGATGCTGCTCACTTTTTAACATACTTAAATAACGTTCCTTTCAGGCGCAAATATTACTCCACCAATCAGTGTTCTTTTATAGCATTACGAGTGGCCACGCAATAGCTAAAAACACAATAGCGACATCTACATGAAATTTGGGTGCCTTCTTTTACACCGACTTTACGTCTTCTCTGTGCATAATGCAGCAATTTTGTAGATAAAAACCGAGATATAGCGATACAAATCGAGATGAGAGACCAGATGGCAAAATGACTATCACGATCGAATTATACGTGTAAAAGGATCCATGGTACATGTGTTGCATGACTTTCGTATTTTTGCGCATAGATACCTTTTGTGGACCTGACCTTGGACCTGACCTTTTCTCAAAATCTCATTTCTGGGGGCCTATGCGGGATGTGTATCTTCAACCTTGAAGAGCATCTTAAGGTAATATGGTCACAATCGAAAGACTTTGATGGAAAGTATGGCCATACACTCAATACTTGTTTTTGACATTTGACCTGACCGTGGTCCTGCATTTTAGACCTCATTTTAAAATATGTAGCATGAATGAAATTCTTCTATTGTCCAGCTTTTCGAATCCCTTCTTGCGGAGTCTCGGCACTGCGCGCAATGGTTTGAACGAAATCAGGGGCCGGTATCCCCTCCCAGTTAAATGACGCTAGAAATGTACGCCATTTACTGCCAATATCACTTGTCTCTTATCCTATCATCGGTTTTTAGTAAACGCTGGGCGCTTCTCTTTTTGATAGCTACATAACCTTTAATTGTTTGCCGATTTAGGCGGTGTTGGAGACTTGGGCCGCCGCCTTGTCACCTCTGTGGCATCCGCTAAGTTTCGTTCAAACATATTGGGGGGGGGGGGTGGGCGAGGGTACCATTGGGGGGAGGCGAACTCAACGTTGGGAGGTTGAGCAGCCCCTCCCCCAAAGTAGGTACCTATATCATTCGACACCAAAGGGTGGCAACTGGCAATCATCTGTCCGAGCGAACGTGGCGCTGTCTAGTGGCGGGAGATAACACTATAAACGACGTGCCCGCTGGTAGGTGACTCGGTTCTTACTTCAGTTTGGTGGATATTTATTTACAAGGGATGAAAGATGCAATGAACTCGAGGGACGGTGGGGATTAATTTTGATATGGCAACTACTGAGATATCGTACCGAGTTTCCTCTGATTGCCAAGGCAGTTGATAAACATAACTTGTATTGTATCTATTATTAATACTAGATGGTCCCGCATTGCGCGAAGCGCAGTCTCAAACGCGATAATTGACCCGCGCACTACAGGGGGTTTGCGCCCAACACGAAATGCAGGGGTGTGATTTTTCACCCTGAAATCTGTTCTGTTCTCTATCAGACCGTGTTTGTCACGCACCCGTCCCCATCAAAACCGGCGCCTGTGTCACCTACCGTCGGCAACGACCATACCATGCTGAAAATACCAGTTCCCGTCCGATCACTTGAAGTCAAGCAGCATCGGGCCCGGTTAGTACTTGGATGGGTGACCGCCTGGGAACACCCGGGTGTCCCCCGTTGTCATTTTGTGTCATTTGGGAAGAATCCGTGCCAGCCAATCGGCTCATTTCACGTGCCCTTTTTGCGTAGGGAGCACCTTCATACCGGGAGAAATTCGTTAACTAGGAGTGCTATACGAGATATAAATGCAAAATGCTATTCGATATACTTATGCAGTTTTACTATTGCGAGAACCCAATTAACCCACTGCATCATTAACAATCTAGACAAGAGTTTCTCTATCTTTATGTTCTTTATATAAAACGAGATAGCAACAACCGCTTTGTGACAGATGAAAGAAAATTAAGTTCTCTTTTCANATCTTGACATGAACTCAGGTCAGGTCATTTTTTATCCAACCTAGCTAGGTCATCCGATACGTGATGATGCGCCGTGACGAGAGAAACACAATGGTGACAAAATAGTTTCTATTTCTTTTTTAAATACAAAGTGAGTAGCAAACAAAAAATGTGAAATTTTGCTTTTTGACATTTGGTGACCTCTGGAGCCTCAACTATTGACATTATCTAAAATCTGAGGACATTCATAGGAAAATCGTTCAAGGGTATTTAGTGCTTTTTTACCGTATGTTCCTAGCTATCCCAGTTACGGAGATAGCTCGAATTGCGTAAAGTAGTGCTCAACTTAATCGAAATATGGGATAATTTGACCTCTGATGACCTTAGTATTGACCTCATAAAAAAATAAACCCGTATTTTCTCTAGTACTTGCTACGGCCTACCTAACGCCGTTTTCTGCTTCTCGCTACGTTGCGTAGTTTTCGAGATCTCTGGGGGGCGGCGGTTATCCGCCCCCCGTCGGTTCGAAGCTGGCTCAGGCTCGAAGTCGGTGCGAGGGTTAAAGAAATTCTATGTAACTTATACAAAAGTGAAAAGAGGATATTATTTTAATCAATTCAAAATGCAGAAACAGACGAAATCTCATTAGTTTTTGGACTTCTGTCGGACGGCCCCTGAAACCAACGTTTTTAGCCGGTCTGCATCCCCCAGAAGGCCTGAGACCTTTCTTCAAACCCTTACTTAGTAAAATGGCCATGCTAACTTGACATTGACTGAGGGGGGGTACAATATCTCCCCTGACGTATTTTCGAAATAGCTTAAAAAACAATAGCGACATCTACGTGAACTTTGGGTACCTTTTTTACACCGACTTTACGTCTTAAGAGCATAAATGAAGCAATTTTGTCAATAAAAATAGAGATAGCGAAATTAGTGACGTCACTACACTTGAGTTTTAACGTCACTGAAATGAGGCCATCTATGGTAAAATGACTATCACGATCGAAT
The DNA here is from genome assembly GCA_014673585.1 of Semibalanus balanoides. Lineage (NCBI taxonomy): Eukaryota > Metazoa > Arthropoda > Thecostraca > Balanomorpha > Balanidae > Semibalanus > Semibalanus balanoides. The sequence continues at coordinate 9,018 of VOPJ01016423.1, read as the reverse complement.
TATAGGTACGTACTACGTGTAAAATAATCAAATGTTCATGTCTTTCATGACTTTTGTATTTTTTGCGCATAGATACTTCTTGTGACCTGACCTTGACTTTGACCTTTTCTCAAAATCTCATTTCTGCCTATGCGGGATGTGTATTTTACCTTGAAGAGCACTTCAGATAATATTGGTCACAATCGAAGACTTTGGATGGAAAGTATGGCCCATACACTCGAATACCTTGATTTTGACATTTGACCTGACCGTGACCTGATTTTAGACCTCAATTTTAAAATATGTAGCATGAATGAAATTATTATTATTGTGAGCTTTCGAATGCCTTCTTGCGAGTCTCGCACTGCGCTCAATGGTTTGAACGATACTCAGGGGCCGGTATCCCCTCCCAGCAGTGGCGGCGTAGGAACTCATTTGAAGTTGGGGGGGGGGCAAAAGGCATTTTGAAGTCGATTCTTTCCATGCAACGTCATAGGCGTAATGTTAAAATCCGAAAATGTTGGGGGTGGGGGGGGGGGCAGTTGCCCCCCTGCCCCCGGGCTCCTACGCCTATGCCTCCCAGTTAATGACGCTAGAAATGTACGCCATTTACTGGCAATACCGCTGTTTTGGTATTGTCAGTATTTTATGCGGGGACAAACTTTATCCTTCATATTGCTTGGGCTGTTTGAACACGCTCAAAGATTCTTTCGGAAATATGGAGAACGGGCGCGGAGTGCCGTCATTTTTGTGTCATTTTTGTCGATATGTATCATTGATTTTGTGCGCGCCTTTAATTTTGTATTTCCCGGGAGCATTCTAATTCACAGTTATATACATACAGCCGTTACCTGAGGTAGAACTGACCTATTGGTCAAGTGCCCAACCCCAATTAAGTTCAAGGTAGACGGCAATGGAAGGTAAGACGGCCACCACTCTATGCAAAACAAAACTTAACCCTCGCACCGACGGGGTCTGAGCCAACTTCGAACCGACGGGGGGGGCGGATAACCGCCCCCCCAGAGATCTCGAAAACTACGCAACGTAGCTAGAAGCGGAAAACGGCATGGATAGCCTCTAGGGCCAAGCTCTAATCGAAAGGTATTTCAGTCTTTCTTGAATCAGGTCCACAAATTGAGGTCACAGTGGTCCACCAAAGGCCGATTTTCCGGTTTTAGGACTCTTTTTAGGACTCTTTTCCAGAAACCCCCATTATCTCGGGAACTATGACAGCTAGGACAGCAAACGATTTATTGAGGTTAATCTATAGCTATTGATTTGCAATCGCATGTATGTCCTCAAAATTGATCCTCAGATCAATAGTTTAGCTCCAGAGGTCATTGAAAGGTCAAAAATACTATTTAGCTTAACAGTTTTTTCCGTGAAATGCATGTCACCTGAGAAAGATAGCCTCGGAAAACATTTTTGACCCATCGTGTTTGTCTCATTGATGCAACTTTGGAAAACATATATACGGTGACCTGGTAAGGTCAACTTCAAAATTTGACCTCAAGTCAAGGTCAATTGGTCACCCAGGTAGGTCATGTTGCATACAGTGGCGGCTTCGTGCCATCAAGGTACCTGAGGCCCAGAGGGCAAACCGATAATTAATGGACGGGAAATATTGTTACCGTGATGGTTCAATAGAGAGACGTTTTACCTTCGGACGTCCCGTCGGTCAAGTTTTTTCCATCGCTTCTTCGAATCTTTTTGACCAAAAGGACTTCGCCGCTTTAGACAGAAATAATATAAAATCATCGGCCCTTTAGTCATTGTCAAAGTCCAGTGGGAATAATCAGCTCCAGATATCACCAGTCACAGTTCACACTTCACAGACCGCAGTTTTACACTACACGGCGTCACACCTCACAGAGCAACCACACGACATGCCTGCGACATGCACGATAACGCGCGAGGGGGGGGGGGGGAGAACGAGATTTGGATCACCCGCCACGGTTTTGTAAATTGCATTCGAAAATGAACCATCTGAACATTGGCATATCGCGCAATGCGCGCGCCTCCTGAAGCTGGAGCTGCCGGGCCTCAGTCAGGCGGAGCCGCAATATTTCCTCATTGTCGCCCAACCCATGACCATTAGATGTCAAAACAAAGTACGTAATAGGTATCTACAAAATATAAAAACATCTTGATTACAATGGTGATGTCTAGCCAGAACATTGAATCGGAGCGTGATGCTCCGTTGTTTAAAACAATCGTTATAAGACAAGACAATCAGTTAAGACGTCGTAACGCCTTGGTCGTAACACCTGCTGCCCGCCGGGTTCAAAATTTCCTGCTCTTCTCTACGCCGCGGTCTGGCCGCCGGCGGCGTCGCTGGCGAAAAGAAAATGCGATTTTAAAACATCATTCCTATGATCGATTTATGTTGAAATTCAACACATTGTTTTAATCAATAGATCAGTATGTCCTTATTCATTAACTTTTATTTGCGTCGCTGCGACTCTTATGAGCTGAAATATCGCTTAGAGGCCCACAGTTTCGGGCCTCAAGACGACTTCCATTGCCAGCCTATACGCGGCATCGTCGGTTGCCACGGGGTTATGCCGCTGGTGCCTCGGTAGCTGTAGTAAGCGGTGGGAGTCGCCGAAGCGCCGGCCGGCCGGGCCTCAGTAGCAGGCTCATTGGTTCGAAACTACGGCTATTATTTAAAAGAGACCCGGTCACTGGTGGCTGAGCGGCTTCGAAATTGGCGTTGTTAGCTTATTAGTTCAATATTAATAATAACTGTAACATGATGTGAAATTAATAAATGAATGAGAAAAACACATTACTTTGCTATTTTAAAAATATATTATCCGCGGTCTTTCTAAAAAAATGACTGGGTGAAGGCCCGGCCTCAGTTGCCTCCTATGACGAGCCGCCCTGGGTTGCATAATGGGGCAACCGCGTCCAGACGAGACGAACACTTGTGTCAACTAATCGTCTCTATCTCTTTTTATTCAAGAGTTTTAGCAAATCATTGTTGATGACCTCAGATGCCTCAGATGACCTTGTTTAAAATCAACTAAGCAGCAATTGCACCTGATTAATTTAAGAATGACGCTAAAAAACATGATTCTGAAGAATTAGCCTGATCCATGCCATTATTCCGAAAGGGAAGCATTTGTTTATTTTCCCATTCACTTATAATGGGGAAAGGTCAGGAAATTGACCTGACCTTTGGTCACCAATACGAAAATCCCGAGATATACGGAAATTGAGGTACTGATATTCCTTATGAAAATCCTGCAAGTTTCCAAAACTTTCGAAAAGACTGTGGCTTTGGCACGAACGCAAACATTTTTTGAAGGTGAGGTCTACTTGACATGGATTGTGACCTGACCTGAGTGACCTAAGTCAAAACTTTTCGAAAGTGTGCGTAAAATTGATGCCCCAAATAGGTGTACAAAATTTGGCGGCGCTTGCGCGCCGCCGTTTTTCCGCTAACTCCTGAAAACCTGAGGGGGGGGGGGGGCGGAAAATCAACCCCCCCTAGCAGTGCGCGGGTTAACCCCGCACCGACGGGTCTGGCAACTTTCGACCGACGGGGGGGAGGGCGGATAACCGCCCCCCCAGAGATCTAGAAAACTAACGCAACGTAGCTAGAAGCGGAAAACCGGCGTGTGGTAGGCCGTGACGAGTATAGCGAAAATACTTAGCTATTTTTTTATCAGGTCAATATTAGAGGTCACCATAGGATCAAAAAGGTCAAATTTTCCCCATATTTCGAGTAAATTGAGCCACTGCTTCACATAATCTGGCTAGCTCAGTAAACTAACATAGCTAGGAGCAATCCCAAAAAGCACTAATGCTTATTGAAACACTCTCGCTAACATTTTCCTCAGATTTCAAGATGGTTCATAGTTAGGCTCCAGAGGGTCGCAAAAGGTCAAAATGCTTATTTTAACCTGAAAAAGTTTTTGGTTAATATCTTCTTAAAGTTTTTAAAGGTAGAGCAATAAATTTTTGCACCATCGTTTCTCAACATCACTGCGCATCGAACCATATATCGTATGATGCTAGCTAGGTGAAACTAAAAAAATGACCTGACCTGACCTGAGGTCATGTCAAAGTCAAGTCAAATTTTATGTCTATCGACGAAAGTTGCCAAGAGAAACAGTATGGTATTTCCATCCATGACTTGTAAGTTGTATGTTCGTTTCTAACACCGTCACTCTTCTGTCGAAATTTTCCAGTCATGACTCATGTTCATGGGTACGAGGGGAAATTACACGCGCATCACCCATCACTGAGACCATTTACTTGCCCAAACTCAAATCGGCGCCGAAATATGGCTTCCAAATTAATGCCACTAGGTCTAAAGAGAATGAAATAACTTAATAATTCGCATAGGAGAAAAGCATTGCTTCGCCGATATTCCCCCCCCCCGGTTTCCGTCGTGCGAAGTGACAAAGGTGAATATTGAGTAGTCTACAGTTCCAGCACCAAGGAATTGATCAGAAGCTGGTTTCCATGAATCACTGCTATGAAACCTGTATGTTAACACACACACATATATTTAATTTATATATATATATATATAAATTATATATATATATATATATATTATATATTATAATAATATATTATTCATTCGGGATTTCGCCTCTTTATAGCATGAAGAGATGATGTTAAGCTAAACGCTTCTTAAGTAACGCTGGCTTATATTTTCTTTGGAATAAGGCAACGTTGTAATTTGTTTGCCGATTTCAGGCGGTGTGGGAGGCTTGGCCGCTTTGCTCCCTCTTGGATCCGTCAGCCGTAAAAACATTGGTATGGGCGAGGGTAAATATTGGGGGGCGAGGGCCACCCAAAACGTATATAAATCGAGACCTATGCTAAGACGGTGCACACTACACCAGCGGTTTCATCGTAAAGAATGTGGATACCCTCTTTTGATGACAAGAATGATTAGTCGCCCCTTTTTTCATCGCACACTTTGTAGAACTACAACCACTGCTTTATGCAAGAACGACAGCACACGAGACTACTTATATTCATGTTCCTAGATGGCGATAGTAGTAAACGACTGAAGTTATGTTGTACCGCATAGCTTGAAGCCGAGAACTTTCTTGGCTTCAAGCTATCCGGTACAACATAACTTCAGGCATTTACTGCTACCGCCATCTCGGGACAGGAATATAAGTATTCTCGTGTGCCGTCGCTCTTGCACAGAGCAGCGCCAGCGGTTCCAGTGAAACAAGCTATAAACCGTAGCTCAAAGCTGAACATTATTTAACATTAATTAACTATGATGTTCTGCAACAACGTGGTGACAGTGAAACAGAAGCTGGGATAGAGATGGGATAGTAAAACAGAAAACTGGGATAGAGTATTAGAGTACAGTATCTGCATTGTGCGTCATCATAAACGAACCATTTTTCGAAGAGATTAAACTATCATTCTTAAATTGACGTAAGACTTCTGCTGCTGGTATCAGGGAAACGGAAACACAGAGAGGCTCCAGCTTTCAGGGCGCTTCAGCTTCTCCCTCGGTCCTGACCTGGCACGTAGACAAGGGGGCGGCGGAGGAGGCCGCCCCTGGAGACCCTTTGGGCCCTTTTTGAGGCCCAGTGGGCCCTTTTCTGTGAGCGCAGCGCACCGAAAAGGGCCGACGAGAGAGCGTTCTCGTCTTTCGACAGTTTAGAGCACTTCAGAGGTACTTTAGAGACACCAGGGCCCTCTTTGAGAGACCATAGGGTCCTTGGACGTTCACAAGAACCCTGTGCATGTCGGAATGCCCCTGGACAAGTAGAAATGGGCCCTGAGTGGGTCAGAGGGCTCCCTAAACAAGTCGAATGTTCACCTAGCCTGCACAGAGGGCCCCCGGGAAGATTGGAGAGGCCCCTGAGCATGTCAGCAGGGCAACAAAGGAGCCAGTGCAGTCCCTTGCCAGATCTTAAGGGTCCCTGAGCAGGCTGGAGGGTCCCTGGACAGACCAGAGGGCCCCTGGGAAGTTCAAAGGGCCACTGTGCAGGTCAGAGGGGCCCCTGACTAGACCGAAAGGGCCCCTGGGTGGATCAGAAGGACCCCTGAACATGCCAAATGGTCCCCTAGCTAGCACTAGGGGTCCAAGGCAGGTCGAAGGGTCCTCTGAGCATGTTGACAAGGCGACAAAACAGAAAGTGCAGTCCCTTACCTGGTCGGAAGGACCCCCTTAGAAGGCTGGAGGGCCCCTGGACAGACCAGAGGGCCATTGTAAAGTTCAAAGGGCCCCTGTGCATGTCAGATGGGCCCCTGACCAGACCGAAATGGCCCCTGAGCAGATCAAAGGGCCCCTGATTACGTCGAATGGCCCTCTATTCATCACATAGGTACCCCTGGTTTGGTCGGAGAGGCTCTTGAGGATGTCGGTGGGGTGCAAAAAAGCAGACAGTGCAGTCCCTGGCCAGCTCGGAAGGGCCCCTGAGCAGGCTGGAGGACCCCTGGATAGACCAGAGGGTCCCTGGGAAGTTCAAAGGTTTTCTGATTAGATCGGAGGGGCCCCTGCATAGACCAAAAAAGCCCAGAGGGGGCTAAGAAAGGCCCCTGAACATGTTAAATTGACAAATCCTGGCTACGTGCGTGGTTCATGGGCCTCTCTGAGGGTCCTGGTCCAATCCAGCTCATTTCAAGTTGAGGAAAAAAGGGACCTCTTAAAATAAAATGGCCGGAATCCGTAGAGGTTTTCATATCCTTTTTTGGGGTTGGGGGTCCTTTCAACGCTCGAGAAGGGCCCTTTTTAGGCGCCGCCCTCCCCCTGGACGAAATCCTGACTACGTGCCTGGTCCTGACTGGCAGTGGCGGCGGAAGCAGGGGGCTGGGGGTGCAGGCTGCCCCCATCGAAAGAGGTGGGGGGGACAAACATGTATTTTTTCCCCAAACATGCTCACGCCAATAACGTTTTAGAGGTCCGCACAATACGCAATACGACGCATTGACGAGAATGCTTATCCAGGGCATAAAACTCAATTTTCGTGCCGCTGCGCGGCGCAATATACCTATTTCAGAGTTACAGGTCTTCCAGCCGAATTTTTTTCGAAGATGGTAAAGCTGATTTCAAATTTGTGTCGCTGGTTCCAAAGTCGGTATGGCCCGTGCCATACTGCACTGCCATACTGCCATGGTCTGTCATACTGCATTTTCCATCCTTGAAACGTGCCTTTTCATCCATTTTGTTTGGCCCTTTCAACGCTTGAGAAGGGACCCTCTCGAGGCGCCCACTCTCCCCCTGGACAAAATCCTGGCTACGTGCCTTTTTCAAGTTAAAGTTGATAAACGTTTCATGCTTATAACGATCGGTGCTCACAAGTACTTGGCAACGAATTCACTGTCCGAGAGACAATTAGCCTGCCTACGCAGTGCTGTTTACTAAGATTACTTTACCTACTATATAGTTATTTACCATGCAGGCATATAATATGTTTCATGCACTCTATACTTTGCGAATGTGTACCAAACTTCTATGAAAATTCAACAAGTATTTGAAAAAGTGGATTGAAATCGGCGGTTTATAGCTTGGCCTGAGACTGCGAATTATTTAGTGTTCACGACTTTTTTAAAATAAATTTTATGTTTTTCCCATCAATTTTCAACTAACAGTTATTTAATATACTACAATGCACACATGAAACATTTATGGAAACCGTTTATTCATAATAAATCTATAAACTTTTCAGAAAACCGTGATGCATTCCGCGAATTAACTTGGCCAAGGACGTATTTAGTGTATGCGATTTGTTTCATGGACCAATCAGGGACGTTGTCACGCTTCTTGGAGGGAAGGGTCTAAAATCGTCGCGCTTATCAGGCAGGCAGGCCCATGCTCCGAAACTAACTGGCCGATCTGGCTGATTTTTCACCATTCGATTCCAAATGGTCTAACTCGGTGCCGTTAAGAGTTTTATGGAGTTTGGTCCACCCTAAGGGCACCAAATCTTTTTAGTATAAATGTACAGGCAAGCCCATGCTCCGAGACTATGGGACTGATCTGCGTGATTTCTTCACCATTTGATCCGGCGTGGGCCAAAATGGTGCCGTTATGAGTTTTAAACAGATTGATTCACTCTAAGTGAAACAAATCGGACCAAACCCACCCAAAACTGTTCAGTTTGCAGGCAAGCCCATGCTCATTGGACCCAAACCAAAAACCGCAACGGCTTTTATTGCCACTTTTCATATTTCAATTCTGTTTTGGCTTTACCAGAGCGCACCGACTTAGTCATCGCCCAAAAAGGCGTTTTACTGGTTAAAAATTGTGACTTAAATCCGAGGAGATATCATCTAGCGTTTTTGTTGTGTGTGTGTGGGGGGGCACTTTGCCTGAGAAGGTGCCCTGGGTGTCTGTGCCCCCCCATCCTGAAAATACCTTCCGCCTGCCACTGCTGACTGGTGTCCGTAAAAAATAAATATCAAGAAAGATATGTTGCCAGTAGGTATGTATGTACATACAATGTACAGTCGGTATATTGTGTATCTTCCCCTTTTTAGTTTCTAAAACTCATCTAATTTCACTTATGTGTACATAAAGGACTGATACAAGGAAACGTGTGGTGCCTATCTAGGTAGGTACCACAAGTTCCCTTAAATCAGTCCGTCATGTACACAGGAGTGAAATTAGACGAGTTTTAGAAACCAAAAAGTGGAAGATACATAATAGACCGACTGTACATACATACATACATACAAGTGATAACGGGCCATTGGACAACTGTGCATTAACAGTTAACGGGCCACTAGCATTGACGCATAGTCACAGATAACAGGCGTTAGGATCGAAAATGTCACGGAAACTAACGGGAGGTAACTGGTTAACGGTCCAATGCATCCACTTATTGGCATTGCTCCGCTGTACTTCACTACTCGGCATTGCATTTGTGCTTGCACTTTGTCTGTCATAACGGACATTCACTCAGTGATTCAGGCCATTCGGTCAAACTGACATATCAGGGCTTAAGTGGGCCTGCAGCCGGAGCTGGCTATAAATCGCCGAGATGTCTCTCCAGCCACTCTGCAGCTCTTCCTGACGAGCTGCGGCACGGAGAGCTGCCGTCTCCGGCT
>VOPJ01016421.1:0-10777 GCA_014673585.1 Semibalanus balanoides | reverse complement strand
AACTTGTAATGAAAATAATTCAAATAGCGATTGTTATGGACTTTACCTCTTTCGTTATTTAACTAACTCATTTCTGCTCTGGAATGATTACACGCAGGTGAAGACTGCAGCGTTTGAGAAATCTGAAGTTATACTTAGCTGGTTTGTCTGCGTCTTAACTGGTTATGATGCTTCTGCCTGTAGGGTATATTTTCGTAATTTATATACTGACATGAAGTTTGCTGCTCATTAAAACCATAAACGATGGAAAGTTAAACTATGGTATACTTGTATGTTCTTACATCAGAGATAAAAATGTTTATATTTGTAATGATGTGCATAATTATGCTGAAAAATATATGATCGTCAGGAAAAAAGGAAACTTGATTTGAATCATTAAACGTTCAATAAACTGAATCGACGCACCTTTCTTTTCCTCTCTTCCGATCCATGCCTTCCTCAGTTTGTGTGTGTGTGTGTGTGTGTGTGTGTGTTTCAAAGTAATAAAACTACGTAAGTACCACGCAAAAGAGCACCACTATACTATACGCCTGCGGCCTGTCCTGCTGACCCCGCGATCGCATGTCTCGCATCACTTGGCGTCGAGCCTCTCCCACGAGTCCCGTCTCATTCAGCGCCGCCAACAGGTGGCCGACACGCGACACAATGAGATGTCACTGCAGTGTTACGGTGTGACGCTACTCGTTACGCGAACAAGTGGCGTGTCTATGGCGTGTGTCGTATCCCCTGCCGGCCAACGCTCACTCATGCTGCCGACATCCACACGGCGCTAGTCGGCACGTGATGACTGCACGTGATGGCACGTGATGACACGTGCTAACCGGCACGTGACGACACATTCAGCTACGGTGATACGTGTATTAGTGGAGCCATTGGAAGTGTAGCCGTCTAATGGCTCCTAGTGACATTAGACGGATGTAAGACCATCGAACCTTGTGTCTACTCACGCTATATTTGACTTTCTACTGCTTCGAAGCAATTCAACAAATACGTTGCAGCCACACCAAAGGCTGGCGATTAATTAAAAAAACAGTTAAAGTTAATGGGGAGAATCCTGCCTTATTATATTGACGCAATTACAAAACTCCGCACACTACTGCGACCAGAAACGTAAAAAATCAATTAGCGCGACAACCAGTACGGTTTCCAAGCGGACCGTGAATTGCTTGATTTAATGCGCTATTGTGCTGAACACACCAATTCCCGTTGTTATCGGCAGTTAACTTTCCTATCCTTTTCAACCTCAGGCTCATTCCGTCCTCCCTGATGGCAGCCGCTGAGCCACTCTCTCGTGCCTGATGGCAGCTGCTGAGCCATTCTCTCGTGCCTGACGATGTTCCTCTCACCAGAATGTGCACCAACAAGTGGCTCATCTGGCTAAAAGGCGTCTTCCTCAGGCTATGCAGACACTGCTGGTGTACATCGTCCACAGCGGGAGGCGGGAGGGGGGAGAGTGGTATCAAGGCTGTTTCAGACGAGGCAATATCGGGTCGGCTAGAATCGATGGTGGATTGATATCTGTGTCGTGTTCTTACAGCGCTGTCAAGTTATCGTCTTGATAGTGGATATGGGTTATTAGACTGGCTGGCTGATGCTTGGGCGGTGGGAGAGAGGTCGAGAGAGCGAGAGAGCGAGAGAGAGAGAAAGAGAGAGAAAGAGAGCGAGAGAGAGGGAGCGAGAGAGAAGAGCGAGAGAGCGAGAGAGTCGAGAGAGCGAGACGAGCGAGGAGAGCGCGAGAGCGAGAAGAGCGAGGAGCGAGAGACGAGAGAGAGAGAAGAGAGAGGAAAGAGAGCGAGAGAGATGGAGCGAGAGGGAGGGAGCGGAGAGAGATGAAGCGAGAGAGCGAGAGAAGCGCAGAGGGCGAGAGCAGCGGACGAGAGCGAGAGAGCGATAAGAGCGAGAAGAAGGGCAGGAGGAGAAGGCGGGAGAGAGCGATGAGAGCGAGAAGAGCGACGGAGGCGAGAGAGGAGAGAGCGAAGAGAGCGAAAGAGAAGAGAGAGAGCGAGAGAGAGAGAGAGAGGAGAGAGAGAGAGAGAGAGACCTCCTCCCTGCTCCTTCTCCCTCTCCCTGCGGTAGTATCCCAGTGGCGAGCAAATTGTCTGGACGAAGCTTATAATTAGAGTATAGGATGAATAGATTCAGCAGCGCTAACGTATGAGGTAGGATAGATAGCATAACAGCAGCGTAAGTGATCGAGGACTAGGATAGATAGATTCGTTAAGCAGCGCTAAGTAAGAGGATAGGAAGATAGATTCAGCAGCGCTAAGTATGAGGATAGGATAGATAATACAGCATCGCTAAGTATGCAGGATACGGATAGATAGATTACCAGCAGCGCTAAGTCATGAGGCATACGATCGATACAGCAGCGCTAAGATAGCAGGATAGGACTAGATATATTCAGCAGCGCCTAGTATGAGGATAGGAAGATAGATACAGCCAGCGCTTAAGTATCGAGGGGGATAGGATAGATAGATAGCAGCAGCGCTTAATATCCACTGATCAATGTTTATCTACATGTAGCGATAGATATATTACATCCAGCGCTAAGCTCATTGAGGATAGGATAGATAGATCACAAGCAGCGCTAAGTATGAGGACTAGGATAGATATATACAGCAGCGCTAAGTATGAGGATAGGACACGATAGATACAGCAGCGCTAAGTATGAGCGGATAGGATAGATAGATACAGCAGCGCTAAGTATCCTATGATTAATTATCTAACTGTGTATAAGGCTATGAGTGAATTATAGTAGATACAGCAGCGCTAAGTATCCATGATTCAATGTGATTCTACTGTAGGTAGATAGATACTAGCAGCGTAAGAAAATATATAGGATAGGATCAGATAGATACAGCAGCGACTAAGATATCCATGATCCAATGACTGATCTACTGTTAGGATAGATAGATACAGCAGCGCTAAGTTTGAGGATAGGACTAGTCAAGTACAGCACAGCGCTAAGTATGAGGATAGGATAGATAGATACAGCAGCGCTAAGTATCGAGGGATAGGATAGATAGATAGCAGCAGCGCTAAGTATGAGGATTAGGATAGATAGATACGCAGCGCAATCCATCCATCTCAATGTGATCTACTGATAAGGTACTGAGATAGGTAGATATATACAGCAGCGCTAGTCATCCAATCTCAATGTTGATCTTACTACTTAAGGTATGAGGATAGGATAGATAATACAGTCAGCGCCTAAGTATGAGGATAGGATAGATAGATACAGCAAGACGCTAAGTATCCATCATCAATGTGATATACTTAAGGCTATGAGGATGCGATAGATAATACAGCCGAGCGCTAATTACTCCATGATCAATGTGATTACTTATAAGGTATGAGTGATAGGATAGATAGATACAGCAGCGCTAAGTATCCATGATCAATGTGATCTACTGTATAAGGTATGAGGATATGATAGATAGATACAGCAGCGCCAAGTATCCATGATCAATGTGATCTACTGTAGGATAGATAGATACAGCAGCGCTAAGTATCCATGATCAATGTGTAATCAATCTTCTGTATAAGGTATGAGGATATGATAGATAGATACAGCAGCGCTAAGTATCCATGATCAATGTGATCTACTGTAGGATAGATAGATACAGCAGCGCTAAGTATGAGGATAGGATAGATAGATACAGCAGCGCTAAGTATCCATGATTAATGTGATCTACTGTATAAGGTATGAGGATATGATAGATAGATACAGCAGCGCTAAGTATCCCTGATCAATGTGATCTACTGCAGCACTGCCTGAAAAACAACGCCTTTAGGTTGGGACATCAGTTTTAACTTTTACATGCAAAAAGGAGAATGTCGCACCGGCTGTGGCTATATTCTATATCTGGATCGCTTTGAGACACTAGCGGTGGACGGAAGAGGTCTAAAGCTGTTGTTTTGTTGCGAGGGGTGGAGTGCCCGGTCGACGTTCCGTTTTGACCCACTTTGACTCACTTTACCCCTTCCCTTCATCCCATGGTTGCGCAATGGGGCCGAAGTGGTTTTCCCTAACCAAACCGAAAATGACACCGAGCTAACTCCGATAGGTGATCCCTTTGAGTCATGCCACAAAGAAATCCCTAATGCAGACAAACTTCCTGATCCTCCTTTGTAAGTTAAAGTTTTGATGAAAACGAAAGACCACCCAGGTAGGAGAGTTGCTAAATCTCTGTATATCAGAAGCACAAAACCGAGCTTGAATGACAACGGACAATATGTCATCGTGGCGCATTATCGCAGGATAGGAACGTTGTTTTGTATGACTTATTCAAAATTTGTTCGTTGTTATTCATATAGTGCATATAGTACTTGCCTTAGAACGGTACTAGTGCTAACCCGTCCGCTGCGCTGGGCGATTACAGGTTGAGTGGTGGTGCAAGCCAGTGATAAGCAATCAGTGATTGATAACCCACACTACCCGTGGCACACCCGTCGTACCAATTATACGTTTTTGTACCCGTCTTACACCAGGGTCTCCTGGATGGTATCCCGCATCTCCTGGATGGAAGTACCCTACCGAAAAAACTCTCCCACTCCTCCCCGCGTCCTATGCAACACACTACTAATTCGCTTGCATCTCCAGGATTGAGGTATCCGCACCAATTCTTCACGTGAATTAACTGGGACTGTGCGAACAGACAGACAGACAGACTTTATATAGTAAGTTAGATATGTCATCGTGACGTGTCACATCAGAATGGGAGTGCGATTTCGTGTTTTAACAAATTATTCGTCTTTATTTATCTATACAGGTATTTGCTTAGAACAATAATATGCTATCATGGAGGGTGATCTTAGAAGTGTATTTTCGTGTGATTCATCTTTATAATGTTCTTCTTCATTTATTTATTTATTTATTGATGTATCGGATAGGTTTTCAGCTAGGCTGGGTGGAGGACGTAGTCTCTGATTTTCATAAGCTGTGCACAATTTATATTCTTGTGTCGTGTATATGGGAATGATGTGTCATTTCGATTGTAATAGCTGTCATCTACTCTGATCGAAGTTTGGCTGTGCCAGAATGCAAATATAAAAACACCATTTTAATTTTTTCCTCGGTACATTCAAGAAGAAATTCGAGAAATCAAATACCCACATGCCATATATCGATTGTGTGATTTGATACTTGGTCCCGCGATTTAGCTGTTGGACAACCATCGTTACTTCTAACATAAATTTCAGATTGATATGTGGCCGTGTGTATGATAAAAAATATGTATCGCTTTCTGTGTCATATCTTAAGTGTCTTAAAAACATATGTGAATAAATGTGTGAATCGGGTTGTATGAAGGTGCTATGAACAGCATCCACAAAGTTCTGCTACGTATATTCATGACTGTCACACTGCAGAACATTTAGGGGAGTCACAACTAACCCCTGCACCCTCGCACCACTCCAACGCTTACCCAGAACCTTCCACCCCGACTACTCTGCGTCCCCCCTCAGCCCCCCCTATCCGCCGACAATCCGGCGAGCGACACCTGACAGCACTCGCCGGACAGACCGGTGACAAAGCACACACTCTCCACGCCGAGCTGCCACCGCCGCCGCCGCGCCGGCGGGGACGGAGGGAGAGAGAGGGGTGTCTACATCCATTACCGGCTGCCAGGCTGCCAAAGCCAACACGGCCTGGCTAGCAGCAGGAACCTCCCAGCGCTGATGGCGGGCCCAGTGGGAGGTCTTACCTGGCCATGACAGGCGAGAGGCAGGGTTGGCAAGTGGTAGGATACAGTGGGGGACGGACAGAGGTCAGCTGTGGACACTGACGGGGAGGGATGAAGATCCAAGGTGCTGGATGAGGAGAACACCAGATGTCGGAGTAAACGCAGTGATTCTCAAATCTGGAGTGATCAGCTCACTTGTTGGTAATGGAGCGTAATGGAGCGCTCGGGGAGAGTAATGACGAGTAAGAGCGGCTCAGTGAGAAATGGTAGCTGCTCATAACACTTCATAATGCTGCTCATAACACCTTCACAAAACCCAATTCACACGTCTATTCACATATATTGTTAAGACACTAAAGGATATGACACAGAAAACTTTAAATATATATATATATATATATATATATATTTATTTATATAGTATATAGTATATATATACAGGGTGCGGACGATAAATAAGGAGAACATTCCTATTCACAAAAAGGGTCATAATTTCAAAGTGATACAAAAAACGCAGTTATTTATCATGAAAAAATTTGCACAACCATGTTTCCATTGGATTTATACTTTTCTACCAGGTTTACTCATCATGCCTGTAAACCTTTCGTAACACGCTTTGACTTTAGGCTGTGGTAAGGACGCAGTACCACTGTCCACCGTGGTCTACTAGCAAAGTTTTGCCATCATTGCGTGTACTATATCTTGGGGACTTTTAGTGCTTGGGATGTTTGTTAGACTTCCCTTTCACAGACAACGCCACAAGCAAAGTCTCCGCAGGGGCTCAGCAGTGCAGGAAAGCTAGGAGGGTCCATATGTCTCCTTTCCGATCGCAGAGTTCCGCTTCAGGTTCTGTCTTGTTCATCCTCCGATGCTAACGTCTTTTCGTGTGGCGGAGTAGTTCCTCCTGTGGAACATATTGTCAGTCCCTCGTATCTATCTCTATGGCCCTTCATCCATGTAGCCTTGACAAATCACGATGTCACATCGACATGTAATTTTCTGCATCTCCGGTAATGTCACCCACAGACTCATTCAAGAAAGAGACTTGGTGACCCTCGCTGAGATGCCCTTAATAACCATCACGGTGTTTGGCAGTTTTTGTGGTGCCAATTATTGTTCCGCAGAACAGCCTCTTTCAGGGTTGTCGCCAGCAAGCTACTTTTGCTAGCAAATTACATTATTGCGGACTCGATAGCGAGAGTTTTTGCCTATGTGTGGTTTGACGCTCTGTCGAATTTGTTCCCGGGGCCGAACCCGGCGTGCAAAACCTGGAGACAATAGAGCTGTCCTTTGTTCTGCTCCTCCATTGTTGGTGCACACAGTATAAAACTGTAAAAATTCACTCTGAAGGACACATAGTAATGAGCAGTGTCATGCTGGGTGTATAACCTCGACCACCGTTTAATCAAGCAATCTTTTACATAAGTAAAACAGTGTCCTCTGAAGTTTACCTAAATTATCGTTCCGGCACCCATGTACTATAACTAATTATATCGTAATATACTATTATATTATATACATAACATATATATATATTATATTTATATAATATATATACTATATACTAAAAATTGTAACACACGGCCACATATCAATCGGAAATTTATGCTCGAAGTAAAGATGGTTGTCCAACAACTAAATCGCTGGACCAAGTATCAAATCATACAATCGACATATGTGATGCACTTTGAAATATTTTGTTTTTATCGAAATTTGTATTGAATGTACCAAGGAAATAAACTAAACTTTGTTTTACATTTGTATTCTGGCACAGCACTTTATCACTCCCCAGTTTATGTT
This sequence comes from Semibalanus balanoides, assembly GCA_014673585.1. NCBI lineage: Eukaryota > Metazoa > Arthropoda > Thecostraca > Balanomorpha > Balanidae > Semibalanus > Semibalanus balanoides. Next base: position 3,293 of record VOPJ01016421.1, on the reverse strand, counting down.
TCACTGCCAACACCTTATTGCAAAAAGAATAAATCAAATATGTGCGCTTAATCATGCGTCCAGCTTTGTGTTACGGATTACGTGCTATTATTGCTTTTGAACCACTTACCACTGCACTTAAGACTATTAACTTTTACAGTTTTGTCCGAGTCGATCTAAAGGCATGCTTCCCGGAGCATCTGGCTAATTTGACCAGGCATAGCTACGTTAAACCGGCTGATGCTGTCCGGTGCAAAGCAAGTGTATCATTTTGCGTTAATTCGGCGCATGCTGTTCACCGCAAATGAATGGGAAGCCGAAACAAGAACATATTCAGGTTTTGCGATTGACATTCGCTGCATTTATTGACACATTATGAACACATAGTAACCTGTCTCTTGGCTGTATTCAGCCCTCATGTCTGCTGGGTTAGTGATACCATGTGATACGGTGATAAAATCACAGCAGTGGTTTCAACCGCCTCCTGAAAAAGTTTTAATTAGAAAAAGAAAATGAAAACAGGAGGACCTATTATATCGCACATTGCAACGGTGACATAATGTCGGAGGCTCCCTTTAAACAAATATAACTGCTATTTTGTATGACCAATGTGGAGACATGACAATGTTACTGCTCAACCGTACACCTGTCTACTTGTATTCCTGTCCCTAGATGGCGCTAGTAGTAAACGCCTGAAGTTATGCTGTACCGCATAGCTTGAAGCCGATAACTGCGGTCAGCTAAATTAGAGGGGTATCAAACGAGACATTCTGGTCATCTCAAGGGAGTAACCATATGCTTGACGCCGATAACTACTGGTTGAAGGGTTCGGTCTTTTGGATGTGTAATGAAAACATATATGAATAGTGCATGCACATTTCTGGACACAACCAGAACCCTGTTCGGTTGTCCTGAGGTCGCGACAACAATGAATGGCGACAACCGCGCACCGATGTCATCAAGGGCGCCGCCTTTATCTGAAAGTAAGTTATTGAGAGTGAGGGAAGGTATATAATGAAAGTCAATTATTTGATGCAATAGCCCATGAAGGTCGTAATGTTGAAATCTGAAAATGGTTGAGAGGAGGAAAAAACGGGGGGTGCCGACCCCCCCCACCCCCGCTCCGACGCCATATACCTCGTGTGAGTATGTTCTATCTGTTTTTTGACAAAAAAATGGAAGCATTGAATCACGATTCATTTTGGAATATGAATGATTTTGCCACCGTTTGATTCACGGATAACCATTTAAAGAAATGATTATTTCCCATTCAAATATTTTGTTTTTAATAAAATCACGTTTAATTCACCATTGAAATATCATTGCGTAGTCGGCTCGATTAAATCAATCTAGTTTCTATGCTGGTTTTGATTCAATAATGAATCATGGATACAACATATGGTGGTGAATCGGTTATTCTTTGATTCAGGGGATTTTGATTGAACGATGCCAATCGATTCAATCAGAGCCGAGTCAATAACCAGTCTGGTGAAGTCAGTGCGTATAACCACAGAATTGCTGAACACCTCTATGCGTTTGCCCGAAAGCCGCCACACAAACTCTATAATTATAATAACACACTATGTCATACAGTGTGAGTGCTTCCCGGTCTTCATCGGAGGACCGCGCGTTGCTAGGCAACTGCTGCTGAGCCACCTGACGTGTGTTTGGAAAGCTCTGCTAAATAACAGGGCTCAGTGAAAATATATACAAATTGCAAATGCTTCCCTCAGAGGTATGCGCACAAGATTTAGGACATGTTGTTGTCTGCACAGATGCCTTGTCTGCACAGATGCCTTGTCAGCACCGTGGAGTTAACTGCTGCAGCTCAAAATACGTCCAATCCCATTGTCGCCAAAATCCGGCATACTCTCTCTACCCTCCCTAGGAACACAACTGTCACATTCCTATGGATACCAGGGCATAATGGCATTCCAGGAAATGAAAGGGCAGATCTCCTGGTAAAACAAAGTCTCACTCTTCTACAACAAACCATCTGTCCTGTCCCGTTACTGCGTTTAACATCACTTGCACTCCTCATTTAACTCTAATAGTGGCAGGCTCCTGGCTACAAAACTGGGCACTCGACCTTTGTTTAGGCTATGACTATAAATGTTGACTTCACATGTGCAAATTAATTCTAGGCAAAGTCCCAAAATTGTATGAGCCTTCTCCCAGCCGTTCCGGAGATACTGCAAAAACCTGAGAGGAGCAGAATCTGCCCCCTGCCACTAATAGGGTTAAGTGCTGTTTGCAACATGAACATAATCTTACCCCCTATATCAGCATCGTATTAAAAAACTAGATAGCAACAGTGTCCCTCCTCAAATAAAAGCTGTCGTCTCAGAGAAAGTGGCATTAGCCCGCCTTCATATTGGTCATACACATTGGCGGATCCAGAACGGTGGCTAGAAGGGGAGGGCTCCGGTGGTGTGAAAAAGAAAACTGAATTATGAAAACTCGTCGGATTTCGCTTGCTAATGCATTGATAGCTGTTTTTTATAAATTTATTCCAAATGCTTTGTATGGATGGCTTCCGGTATGCATTTATAACAGACCCCTTAGTAAAAGTTTCTTATATTCTCTTTTATATCAGGCAATTTGTGAATTTTGCGCCGATTTGATGCGCTATTTTTTGCGGGGGGAATGGCCCCTTTAAACCCTCAAAACGCTAGTGTTCATACAAAAAATAACACATTGTCACATTTTTTAAAGAGAAACTACATCCATCTGCCCCCGCTGTAATGTGCGCTACAATGTAGCTTACATGCTCCTTTTCTGACCTATATACTACAAGCAACGACAAACAGTTATAAGCTCTATCCATATATAATAATTTAAATTTGCCCTTGTAACTCTGCTCAGTGATTCTTACCCCGAACTGCTTGAATTACCTTTCAAACTCCAGCACAACACACATTTATATTTTTTTGTCCACGCAATTTGGCAAAAAACGCGTGTTTTTTTCCCATTGGCTAGGTCCTCATGCATGAGTTTCGCCACCTTCCGAAAGTTGGGGGGAGGAGAGGCAAATTTGTGAAGTCGATTTTTTCAGGCAACGCCCATATGCATAATACTAAAATCAGAAAATGTTGAGGGACCGTCCCCCGCCTCCGACTCATATGCCTGCATGTTACACCAGCCACTGCGATGGCTCACAGCATGTGTCAGCATATCCCATACGCCGACAAAAAATCATTAAGATGCAGCTAACAGTTGTAACGAACACCTGCACTCCTATTCACGTCCGATGTTACATGTGATGCGAGTACCGCACCGACACGCGTAGAACATCGTTATACAGCCCCACACGT
>VOPJ01016419.1:0-27973 GCA_014673585.1 Semibalanus balanoides | reverse complement strand
CCAAACATGTATTGCAACGCCAAATATACCTAATCGTCAATTAGGCCTATTGACCTTAAATGACATTCACCAGTAGCGCTATTTGCGCTCGCTATTTTCTTCCGCGCTCGCTATTTGCTCTTGACTGGGATGGCCTGCAGCCGGTGGAAGCGGTCGCACTCAAGGTCGGATGACTTCAGAGGGCGGGGCGGACCGTGTTTAGGTATGAAAAGCACGTACAACTTTCGCTTATAAATTTTGCCGGCTGCCAGGAATTGCGCGATCCAATGGTATGGGTCAGAACCCATGCATAACAAGCTCTTCTTGGCGTGGATCCTGAGTCTTACCTCGGAAATGCATCTATTTAACCCGCGAGTTACTGGGGTATATTCTGTAACGCGACTTACTGGAGGGGGTGGCTATTTATAGCCCCTCCCCCCTCTGATCTCCGAAACTACTGGATCGATCTAAAAAAAATCGAACGGCATTCGATAGACCTATCAAATTTATTGAAGGAATCCTATTGTTATTATCCTCGGGGTCACCGATGATGTCACAGGTCACGTCAAAGACAAAATGTTTGACCGTTCCATCAAAGTCCGGTGGTCGGCATTGTCGCGCAAAAATGCGATATTTATCGCATAAGAAGTTGGTAAATCGGTATGACTCGTGCATCTGACACTTCTTACTACCATTCTTAGCTAATTTTGACCTTAGGTTAGGCCAAGGTCATCCGAAGTCACGAGGTCAAACTGAAGATTACGGTCATTAGGAGTTGTAACACATGTGTATGGGTTCGTTGATCGAATAGAACGCGTAAAAATGGCATTATAAATTATTTTTGTCATATAAACTGAAGAAAAAAGCAAAAACCGGAAATGCAATTTTTACATATTGTTATACAATACACAGTAAAGGTGGTCTAATTTTGTCTTTGAAAGGTTGTAACTCAGTCATTTTTAAAGATATTGACTTCAAACTTGCTACACACATTCATTGGAATCATTTCAACTATATATGTGCCGTTTTTTTAATACTAACGTTTTTAAATGTCAATATTATTGAAGGAAAAATGATCATAACCATGTCAGATGTTTATATTTTTGTAAAAAAGGCCAGAAATATATTCAAACATGATCATTTATGATCATTTTTCCTTCAATAATATTAACTCTACCAATGTCATCCATCCTCGCCCACATTAAAACATTTTTTAAATGTCTTTGCATTTCTCAAAATGTTGAGCTTCAGCCAATTTCATAAATCCGAGACAGCAGTTTGATAGCCCAACTTATTACCTATCATTTTGTGCATTACAATTGAGTTTATCATCAAAACTGTACTTTTGACAGAATATATGTAAAAATTCAACTAAAGGGGCTTCAGACGTGAATTTTATCGTAGCCAATAATCAAAGCAATAATCATAGCTTCTTACCGTAAGAAAAATATATTTGACATTATTTCAAAAGAGTAAAGACACTCCCTTTAAACTTATGTGGAATAAGCTACTACACGTTTGGTAACGATACCGATGTTCTTTTAGGAGATATTGCAGAATCATGTTTATAAATAGCCCCCAGCAACTCGCGGGTTAAAGGGTTCGGACTATTATTGTACAAACAATAGTCGTCTAAGACATACTGCATGCCATGATTTAATTGATTGAATAATCGTTTATTTTCCGCAGCATCGGAAATATCTGGCTTGCATCAACGACAGAGGAGCAGAACTCGATGTACTCGACAAAGTATCTCTGAATGTCACGGAAACATTCTTGGACATCAACGTCAAACATCCATTCTCGACCTACTCCGTCTTGGTGACCGCTGTCACAATATCGGCGGGACCGTCATCGACACAAAACTTCGACTCTGAGCGACAAGGCTAGTGGAATAGACTGTCCAGCATTTAATTGCAGCTTCAGGATATGAAAACGATAGAAATGCAGTAAAAACATGCTGGTTAGAGCGGAAAAATATTGTGAGACTGGAAAGCATACTAGCACAATTTTTTTAGCTGCGCAATGAATATATATTTAGTTCAATAAAACTATCTTACATCACTAATTCAATGACAAACCTTAACCATAAGTCAATTCCGATGAGCAGCAAACATAAATTTAGTTCAAAAGGAGTTCAAAAGCAATTTTCGTTCAAAAGTTAAAAAAGTTAAAAAAATAGTTCAACGTCATTTCCGATAAAGATGTTCGTTTTAGGCATATTCAAATGAAAAATGTGTTGTCTTTCAGCACCATCTGTTGGACTGTCCAGTGCAAGAGCGACCTATACCGGCGAAACTGAGACTGACATAAACTGGCAGCTGCCGGAATGTACCTTGTGGAACGACGACTTCCAGAACATCAGGTAATAATCACGATGTTATTTGCAGTATCATGCCTTTGTCTCGTAGATCGGTGTCATAGCTATATAATATTAAACGATGATCATATGGCATTAATTGTGCCAACTTTTTTAATACCTTGTGTGAGACCCTGTTTTTTGGCGGTAACTTCTTCAGGACTGGCTGAATCAAATAAAAAATAAAAAATATATTTCAGCCCTGTGTGCATTTTTATTATTGTCTGTTAAAAATATGGTACTTGCCATTGTCTCGCTATAGTAACGAGATTAATACCTGCATAGAGGCTACACCCGCGGACCATCCTGATTGTTAGGAAGGGTTTGGCCAACCACGCTGGGCCTGGCCCAGCTTATTTCTGCCCACCGGCCATAACCTGGTCGGTTCTGAGCTGCCGCGCGTGCGCAGGGTGGGCGTAGCGAGGGCTACATGAATGAGAGACTTGAAGCCGTGCCTTCAAATTTAGCCTCATTACCGCACATGAGGTATACTTATGTGCTGTGCTGCTGTCAATGCTTTGTTTACCTTACCAATTTATTTTACCAACATCTTTTTTATATGGGTATATTTGTATTTTATTTGGTACTATAATTGCATGGCATCTACACATTTTCACAAACAAAATGCACGACACAGCCATTACCCCTATAACCTGCGGGGCAGATTCTGCCTCCCCTCCTCCCTCCGGTATTTTTTCGCCTGCCGCTTCTGAACCGTTACGCCTAGCGTCTTGAAACTTTTGGACTTTTCCTAGAATCAAATGACGCGTGTTGTGTCAACATTTTGAAGAAAAAAGCACGCGGCAGAGGCGGCTCCAAGCTCATGCTTTGGAGAGGTCGTTACGAATGCGGTTTGCGGCGCACGCTTCCTTCGTAGTTAACGGTGCAATAAAAGCGTCATGAACTATGTCACTGCTATATACATCATACATACTTTGATTATACATATTTTGGGGCAGAGGCGCACTCAGCTACATAAAATGGGAGGCGATATCCTCCGTCAAATTAGGCCCAATTTCAAATTAGTAAGAAGATAAAAGGCGTTCGCACATGGTGCCCCCAACGCTGCTCACCTGGATCCGCCTATGCGCATTATATTACATTTAACAAACAAAAGCAACAAAACTCACATGTGACGTTCCTGTCGTTCAAAACGGTCACGAGCAGCACATATTTTTATCAAAAATCACCCCATTTTTTATCCCGGAGTACGCCTATGATTTTTCATTTTGGTATTTCTTCTTTTTATACATTAAAGAACATTACATGAGAAGCTCTAAAACGTTTCGGGCATGAAAATCGGTCGAATCACATGGCTACAACGAACTTTAAAAAACACACAACATTTTCCTACTTTTGGTCCCTGCCCCCATTTTTGAACAAAAAAGAAACGTCGGGGTCCAAAAAAAATCATGTCACGATGAATCAAATGGTGTTTGTCCCATCGAAATCGGCCAAGAAGTTTTTGAGATCTCTGGGGGTAGAACCTGCCCCCGCATTTTTTTTAAGTTGTCCTACTCAAGGACTAGTTTATTCACAAGCATGTAAGTATATACAAACACCAGCGTTCATTCAGCTATGCACAACTCTCATTTGATATTCATTCAAAAGGACTACACTATACAGTGAGCTCATACTAGGCACAACTGAGCCAGTGTCTGTCTCTCGCTCGCTATCGCTAATCGCTTAAAGAGTTGAAAAATCATAAACGCAAACAGACTGGTTGCAAACAAAATGTGTGTATGCTTAGGTGTATTAGGGCGTATCCAAGGGAGGATCTAGGATCTAGGTGATCCCCATGAGCCCTCAAAGGGCCCTTTCAAAGCTCGGCGGGCCTTTTTTCGGCGGCGCGCAGCTTCCCGAAAAGGCCGACGAGAACGCGCGAAAAGCGCAGTATTATGGGCTTTTTAAAGTCGAAGACTACGTGAAGCGTGATTTTGTGGTTTTAGAGCACTTCAGAGGGCCTTTAGCGCCTCCAGGGCCCTCTCTGAAAGACCAGAGGGCCCTAATCGTTTCAAAATACGCCTTGTTGCATGTCAGAGGGGCCCCTGGGCAAGACCGAAAGAACTTTCTTGGTAAGAGGGCCCCTAAACACGTCCTAAATGCGTGCTATACAGAACAGAAGGGCCCTGAGCAGGTCGCAGGACCCTCTGAGCATTCGGCAGGGCGACAAAGCAGCCAGCGCAGTCCCTTGCCAGGTCTAAAGGCTCCTTAGCAGGCTGGAGGGCCCTTGGACAGACCAAGGCCCTCAAAGTTGAAAGGAACTTGGCAGTCAGTGGGCCCTTGACCAGACGCGAAAAGGGGCCCTGATCAGGTCAGAGGGCCCCCTGAACACGTCGAATGGAACCCTTGCCAGCACAGAGGGGCCCCTGGGTAGGTTAGAGGTCCCTCTGAGCATGTCGGTAAGTTGACATAGCAGCAAGCGCAGTCCCTTGTCAGATTAGAAGGGCCCCTTAGAAGCTGGCGAGCCCCTGGACAGACAAGAGGGGCCCTGGAAAGTTTAAGCTGCCCCGTAAAGATCGAAGGGGTCCCTGATCAGACCAAAAGGGCCCCTGGGCGGGTAAGAAAGGCCCCTGAACATGCAGAATTGGACCAGTCAAGCACGGAGGGGCCCCAGGGCAGGTCAGAGAGACTTGAGCATGACGACAGGGCGGCAAAGCAGCCAGCGCAGTCCGACCAAAAGAGTCGCTGGCAGATCGGAGGGACTCCTAGGCAAGTTAGGAGGCCCTGGCTAGACAGAAAGGGTCCCGTGGGCAGGTCGGAAAGGGCCTTGAACATGACGGACGAGCTTCCTAGCCAAACTGAAGGGCCCCTGGGTAGGTCGGAGGCCCCTGAGCATGTCAACAGGGCGACAAGCAGCCAGTGCTGTCCCTGGCCAGGTCAAAAGGACCTCTGAAACTGGCCGAATGGGCTTCTCCCTGTGGGCAATAGAGAGATTTTAAAAGGTCAGAGTTCCTGGTCGAACGGAAAGGCCCAAAGCACGTAGAGGTTAAATAGAAGGAGGACTTAATTTCACAATACAATATCAGATGGAGCTTTCCCGGGTATATTGAAACACCCTTCGTCAGGATTATGAAGGCATTTGGTACACGCGAAAAACTCATATTTAAATATTTGTTTTGTGGAGTAAAGCCTCTTCGAATCTACATAAATATATATCACCCACACCAATTATGTTTTGTGGGATCCGCAGATGAGTTCTGAACAGCTCAGAAGGACGTTTGAAAAGTTTTGGAAGGGCAACCTACAACAATCTAAATGCCCCTGGGCATTTTAACAGAAGAATGCAGCTGTTTAACCCGCGCCCCACTGGGCCTCTGCATTCGCTTCGCCCGACTGAGGGGGTGTCTTGAACACCACCCCCCCCCCCCTCTAACTCGGCTCCCAATGGCACGTTTAGACCAAAAAGACACATTCGAAACCGTTATCAAATCATTTCGAAACTACTTCGGACTTTTTTTCGCTCACGTCAAAACTCTCAGGTCACAGAGGGTCATCGAAGGTCAAATTTTCAAGTTTAGGACATCGCTCCAGAAAACCCCACATTCTCGAAACTATGCTTCTAGAACAAACGTTCAAAAGACAATCGCTAGCCAATGAAATTCCAATCGCATCTATGTCCTCAAATTTGACCTGCAGGTCAATAGTTAGGCTCTAGAGGTCTAAAGTCAAAAAAGCTGATTTTGGCAAAATACTTTCGTGAATAAACTTCTTATCTAAGAAAGATAACGTCATACTGTTTACGCCATCGTGTTTGTCTCGTCAATTTCATTTGAAATATATGCAATTTTATTATGTTAGGTCAACTTGAAAAATTGACCTCAGGTCAAGGTCAAATGTTGACCCCCAAAGTAGTCAAAAATGGGGGTTTTTTTGCATATCCAGTAGATGTGTCTTGAGAGACAAACACACTGGTGTAAGTTCAGTTCTCTATCTTCATTATGGCAGAGTTATTGGACGAAAAGGTGTTGGTGACTCGATGACCCTCAGATGAACCCCGTTATGTTTTCCTGAGGCAAAACTTGCCCACTTGACTCATACATAATATCATATGCTAACATCATGCCAGAAGAAAAATGGACTGATATTCATCGACAAAGAAAGCATTTTGATTATTTCCTCATTGACTTATAACTGGGGAGAGTCGCAAAATTGACCCGACCTAAGGTCACCGATACAAAATACAAGATAAACATTTTGTAGATACTAATGACTTAATGTAATCCTTAAAAGTTTGATATCGATCCCTTAGAAACTGTAGTCATGGCACGACCGCAAACGTTTTTGTAGGTAGGGTCCACTTGACCTGACCTAGTGACGCTTGACCTGACCTGACACGAAAACTTAAATTTTTGCAAAATGTCCGGAAAAATCAGTGATTATTATGCCAATTTGGTGCGCGCTACGCGCGCCGTTTTGTCGCTATCTTGAAAAAACATGAAGGGGGGTGTTCAACACCCCACCCCCGAGTGGGGCGCGGGTTAAAAGGGACACTGCCACCTTATACATTATATTTGAGTTGAGATAGCCATTTTTCCGTGCTAGGCATCGAAATTATGTATAGTAAAGTTAAAACAACCACGGGGTCGAATACAAGAAATTTGAGTTTTGATTTTGTTCATCTCTAAAATCCCAGTTGCCAGTGTATTTGAACGGGGACCCTGAGCCGATGACGTCGTCACTCTTAACTAAATGCTGATGATAGTCGACTCGTTTTACATTTGGCAATAACATTCAGCATAACACTATTCATACATATTGGCAGCGTGAAGGTTTTCTCTCTTTGACCAAATCTCCTTGCATATAGACGTCATTCAAGCCAAATTAAATTTACTTTTTAATTAAATTAGCACATTTTGTGAGAAACAAATGTCATTATCGTGTTTAGCAGCAATCATTCATATTTTGCACTACAAAAGGGTACCATTTGAGAACTTTTTGGAAGGTGGCAGTGTCCCTTTAAGCCAATTTACCTGTCCACAAATGCTTTATGTTACTGCATGTTTGGCGTGACAACGATCAACTTTGGGGCTCTTTGCGAATAAAATCGGATGGTAAACGAAAACAGAGGTTACACGCGACTTAAAACATTCGTATTCGTCTCCGTGCCTTGACTTTGACATCCGGATGCACATTTTATTGATTGTGAGCGTGACTTTAAGCCTGCGTTTGTCGAGTATTTTAGACACTTTCAGAGCAACTTCACGGTAAACGAAACAAAAAAGTGAAAGGGCGCTTTTGAAGCAGTTAGGGCCCTTTCGCAGACCATTTGGGACCCTTGCTCCGGGCGCGGATCCCCGAATCCTGGCTAAGCCACTGGCTTGATGTGTGTGTGCTGTGTTTGTGTGTGTGTTTGTGTGTGTGTGTGTTGGTGTGTGTGTGTGTGTGTGTGGGTGTGTGTTGTGTGTGTGTGTGTGTAGGTTGTAGGTGTGTGTGTGTGTGTGTGTGTGTGTTGTGTGTGTGTGTGTGGTGTGTGTGTAGGTGTGTGTTGTGTGTGTGTGTGTGTGTGTGTGTGTGTGTGTGTGTGTGTGTGTGTGTGTGTGTGTGTGTGTGTGTGTGTGTGTGTGTGTGTGCAGGTGCGGTGGGGTGCGGTGCGGGTGCGGGTGCGGGTGCGGAAAAAGATCATCAACGACCCACCCTACTACCTACAGGCACGTAGCCAAGATTTTTATCAGGGGGGGACGTCGGAAAAAATTGTCATCAGCCGAATGCTGCTGACCGGGGTAGAGGAAGGGTCGGGTTTTCTGAGAATCTCATTCTATATAGTGTGAATTTATTTTGCTCAGCGGGGCATGGCCCCGTGTCCCCCCCCCTTGGCTAAGTCCCTGACTACCTAGCATGGCAATGACCAGGAAATCCGATCTTCTGCAGAATATCCTTGGATGTGAACGGCACCAGCCCATGGAATAAAGACAAAGGATACACAGACGTTGAAAACCATCAAAGAAACAGTATCCAGATCGTCAAGCTGACACCATACTCCAACTACACTGCACCTGCTGAAGATGAACAACAGCGTGGGCTTCTCGCCGACGCCGCGGAGGATATCCTTCACCACGAAACAGAGTGGAAATGGTAGGGGTTCGAACACGTTCTGCACAGCAAAAGTGTTGCACAAAATCTTCCCGAGTTTAATATGCCTGTACTGTTATTTACGCTACCAAACTCATGCTCAATAGGGACAAATAGTTGGAAGGACCCGATGGGAAGGATAGGTAGTATACCTACCTACAAGCGTGACATGTACTTCATAATTGACAAAAATCAATGTTCTGCGTACTTCCCAATGAGTACAGCTAACAGGCAGATCGATACCTGACCCCGACATCTCTGACCGTTGTCTGTGTGTGTGTGTGTGTATGTGTGTGTGTGTGTGGTTGTGTGTGGTGTGTGTGTGTGTGTATGGTGTGTGTGTTGTGTGGTGTGTGGTGTGGTGTGTATGTGTGTATTGTGTGTAATGTGTGTATGTGTGTATGTGTTGTATGTGTGTATGTGTATATGTGTGGAGTGTCTGGTGTGTATGTGTGTATGTGTGTAATTGTGTGTATGTGGTGTATGTGTGAAGTGCTCCTGTGTCCTGTGTCGTGTGGTGTGTGTGTTGTGTATGTATGTGTGTGTGTGTGTGGTTGTGTGGGGTGTCTTGGTGTGGTGTGTGTAATGTGTGTGTGTGGTGTATATGTGTGTGTGTTGTGTGTGGTTGTGTGTGTGGTGTCAAAGACAAGGGCCTCAACACTTGCCCCTGACCCTCTGACCGTTGTCTGTGTGTGTGTGTGTGTGGTGTGTGTGTGTGTTGTGGTGTGTGTGTGTGTGTGTTGTGGTGTGTGGTGTGGTTGTTTGTGTGTGTCAGGACCGGGCCTCCAACTTCCCTAACGCCTGACCACCTCTGGACCGTTGTCTGGTGTGTGTGTGTGTCAGGCCCGGACGTGCCCGTCCGACCTGACGGTACTCACAGTGTCTCCACGAGCCTCACTGGTCGGCTGGAACCGGCGTCCTCCGCCCGATTGTGTCGCGTCACGGATAACCTGCGTCCAGTGTCAAGGTTTCGGTTGCGACAGACGACCAGCCGCTCACTGTCCTCAGAGAGTGAGGACTGCGACGGACAACAACCACACGGCGCCAGTGCAGTGCCAAGGTCACCGGCCTGAAGGAAAACAAGGCGTACACAATACGGGTAAGACGCAGAGCCTTCACTTTAAGGGAGATTCTTCATAGGAAACTGGGATGGAGTTAAGACAAAATTGGTTTGGAAACATGCCTTTTTCATTTAGATTAATCACTTTCACATTTTGACCTTTTGTGACGTGACCTCGACTTGAGAGCCATTATTTGGGGTATGTTTGTGAAAATGGCTGCGACTATCATATTGTACATTTAAAATAAACCATGAAGCATGTGTCGAAAGGCTTTCGTATACCTTTTGCCAAAAGCAACCTTTTGTGACCTAACCTTGACCTTGTTATTTCCTTACGATTTNATGGGAGACACGCGGCACCGGCAGTCTGGGGGCCGGCCCAGCACGGCGAGCCAGGCGGCCAGCATGGACACGCGGCACCAGCAGCGGCCGGCCAACCGAGACAGCGGCCGACTAAACACCCACCGCACCGGCGCCAACGCAGACAGGCGCCGACAGAACACGCCACCGCGCCTGTGGCCCCAACCAACAGCCCGACATAACAGCGCACCCGCAGCCGCGCCAGACCAACAGCCACAGACACGCGCACCCACCTTCCCACCAACACGCTACAAACAAACCCACCCACCGGCCACCGATCAGCACAATAAACCTCTACCCTATCCCATACCTCTACCCCTACCTCTACATCTACCCATACTCTTACCTTTACTCTTACCTATACCCCTAAATCTACCCCTACATCTACACCCTGCCTCTACCCCTACCTATAACCCTACTCCTACATCTACCCCTACATCTATCTACCCATACCTCTACCCATACCTCTACTCATACCTCTACCCATGCCTCTACCCATATCTCTACCCATATCTCTACCCATATCTCTACCCATTCCTCTATCCATACCTCTACCCATATATCTACCCATACCTCTACCCCTGCCACCTACCTTTACGCTACCCCTATCCCGTGGTTTGTTCCCGCTCAATTCAAGTTTTTATCCCATTCCGTTCACATTCTCAAAACACTTGTGCTGTTTAAATGGCCAAAATCTGTCTTCCAGTTCTAGCAAAATCTCACCAAGGGAGGTGCACCGTTTTACGGTCATCTACTTTATTAATTAAGTAACGTCCGTCATCCACAAATAAGTGAATAGCTTGAAAACGGCTAGAATTCACACCAGCCGGGACTAAGCAGGCAAAAAAAAACTGCATTAGGCCAGCCAAAGATCCACACCAACCCATGAAAGTTAGTAAAACACATTTTTGAGTCAGAAACCGAGAAGACATATTTTCTTCAGTGCTAGCTCCTAATGCGAAAAAGCATGTCAAGCTTTGTTTAAGTTGATCTGCCCTGTGTGACTTGCCTGTAGCGCAGCATTGGTACTGCACCATTACAGGTTCGCACTGCAACCTACCAAATCCGCACCACACCAAATCCACCCCAGCTTCTCCAAATCGGCACCAGCCAGGAGGGGCCTGCACCGACGAGATGTTCATCGAATATGCCATACTTTGCAGTCTGGCTGTTAGGTTCTGCAGGGAAGTGTGCAGAGCTCACTTTGCTGTGGAACCTTATTCATAGGCTAGGTTGGTGTTAATGCATTGTAAACCTATTTAATGCTGTAGGTTAGGTTTTGTCCATGAGATGGTCTGGGGGTGCCCCAGAGGCTGTCCATGAGATGGTCTGGGGTCTTCAGAGGGCTGTCATGAGATGGTCCTGGGTTTCAGAGGCTGTCCATGAGATGGTCGTGGGGTTCAGAGGGCTGTCCATGAGAATGGTCTGGGGGTTTCAGAGGGCTGTCCATGAGATGGTCTGGGGGTTCAGAGGGCTGGTCCATGAGATGGTCTGGTTCAGAAGGGCTGTCATAGATGGTCTGGGGGTTCAGAGGGCTGTCCATGAGATGGTCTGGGGGTTCAGAGGGCTGTCCCAGTAGGGCTGCAGCACAGCAAGCAGAGCATTCTAAACATGTGTCCCTGCAACCATATTGCTGTGAAGGTTAGGTCAGGTTTGATTTGATTATGATATATTAAATTGATTCTTGCCCCATCCTATTTAGGTTTAACATCTTTGAAGACATGTGAAAATTTTGCAGTGGTGCACAATGCGCTTGGTTTATGTTACCATATGCTGCTCTGCTTTCCTGTGCATAGCATGGTGCACTGGCTGGTACCTTAGTCAAAGACTACTGCTATTATAACTGCTGGCAGCTGACTTAAGAATGTCTATGTCTTGTCTTATTGGTAAGGTATGGGCGCCACATAACCATTGAGTTGAGGCGCCCTTAACCCGCGCCCCACTGGGCCTCTGCATTTCCTTCGCCCCGACTGGGGGGGTGTTTGAACACCCCCCTCTAACTCAGCTCCCATGGCATGTAAACCAAAACAAAAGACACCGTTCGAATCGTTATCAAAAATAATTTCGAAACTATTTCAGACTTTTTTTCGGTCACGTCAAAACTCAAGTCACCAGAGGTCATCGAAGGTCAAATTTTCAAGTTTAAGACATCGCTCCAGAAACCCCCAAATATCTCGGAAACTATGCTTTCTAGAAACAAACGTTCGAAAGACAATCGCTGGACAATTAAATTTGCAATCGCACCCAGGTCCTCAAAATTGACCTCAGGTTAATAGTTTAGGCTCTAGAGGTCATTAAAGTAAAAAAAGCTGATTTTGGCCAAAAATAATTTCGTGAATAACTTCTAATCTAACAAAGATAACGCCATACTGCTTACGCCATCGTGTTGGTATTGTCAAGGCGCTTTGAAAAATGTGAAATTTTATCATGTTGCGTCAACTTAAAAAAATGACCTCAGGTCAAGGTCAAGTGGTGACCCAAGTAGGTCATGTTGCATATCAGTAGATGTGTCTGATGGACAAAACCAAACAAACCTGGGTGTAAGTTTGCAGTTCTCTATCTCCATTATGGCCAGAGTTATTGACGAAGAGGTGTTGGTGACCTCGGATAGACCTCAGATGACCCTGTAATGTTCTGAAGCAAACCTGCACTTGGTCATACATAATATATTATTATTACATCATCCAGAAGGAAATGGCTGATACTCGTCGACAAAGAAAGCATTGATTATTTCTCCATTGCCTTATAATGGGGAGATCGCAAAATTGACCCGACCTAAGGTCCCGATACAACAAATACCGAGAATAAAACATTTTTGTAGATACCAATGACTTTAAGTAATCCTAAGTTTGTATCGATCCCATAGAACTGGCATGGCACCGACCGCAAACGTTTTTGTAGGTTTAGGGTCACTTGACCTGACCTGACGCTGGTGACCTGAACCTGACACGAAACTTGAATTTTCGCAATGTCTTGGAAAGAATCAGTGAATAGTTATGCCAAATATTTGGCGCGCTACGCGCCGCCGTTTTTTCGTTATCTTGAAAAAACATGAGGGGGGTGTTCAAACACCCCCCCCCAGGGGGGGGCGGGTTAAGCCCAAATCATCATCATCTTATTGGTAAGGTGAATTAATCAGGTGAATCATCAGTCGAGTACATTGGGATTTGGGCTGTTCCAGCTCCCTCAACCGGAAATGGTCTTCATCCTGACTGTTGTGGTGCTGTGGATCAGAGCACGGGAACAGAAGGTGGAGATTAATTCCGATGTTAACAGAAAGTTCAGCATGCCACTAATGTGCACCAGTGAGCACCAGTCAGCCAGAACTTGCATCATGTAACAGTTTTTTCCTCCACCTGTCTCAACCGCTTGCCAAGCGGTTGATATTTTGCTCAACCGGATGAGGTTGTCAGTGGATCAACCAATTTGAGTTTGGTTGCAAGAACGACCAGTGGAGAAAATAAAGCCTCAGCTGGATTAGGTTGAGGGCACTGGAACAGCCCCATTGAATGTGATTGTGGGAATCTCAAATCTATAAGCATAATAACCGAGTGGTGTGGTAGCTTAATATAAGCAATGTGCTTTAAGATAAACAGGTCTCCACAATTTATTTAATTTTGTTCTGTGTGGTCCATATTCAGGTTGTGTGTTATTGTGAAATTCTGTTTGTAATCAACTTAATATCCTGAAACATTTTTTTACTGGTACATATTTGTTACACTTATCAATGACAGTGTTCATCCTCTAGTAGTTATATGGGATAAGGGGCAATCCGATTTTTAGTCAGAAATGCAAATTATCTTAAGCCCATAAATAATTGATTCACAAAACTTCAAATAAATTCCTATTGGCCTTCAGCTGTACTGAATGCAATAACTCGAATTTGCTTTGATCTGTTTTCATTTCTCTTGGCATATTGGAACCCTTTCACTTTTTTCCTTTTTTAGTCTTCTGAAAACCAGTAATCATCAATGCCAGGCATCATGATAACAACAATATTCTAGATATGGTACCACACATGCATATATAATTGAGTTTGTTATACCCACAGTCACATTCCCGTAAACCTGCTGACGCCCTCCAGCATTCGAAGCATGCTTAGCTCTTCTACCTTAATCTGGTCTGATGTGCCGGTAACCTTGGTCCTAACTCATGTGCCGGTAGCCTGGGTCCTAACTCATACAGTTTCTGTGGAACTGGGGTGTGGAGTGAAAAATTTCTAGCTTGAAATAAGTTTAAATAGTGGAAAATTGAAAAATGTTCTCAGCTTTATCAATGCCAAATTACTCACCAGAATGAGTTATGACCCATGTCAATGCTGACCTGTATTTCCATCCACAGGCTGTCATTACAACGATAAATCAGTGACAGGGCTCCGATTATCAAGAAATTTACCAATACAAATGGAAAATTGGGACTGTAAAACTATGAGAAAAAAAGTGAAAAAAAAAACAGTATTCATAGGGTGTCATTTTCCAACAAAATTTCCTGAGGCTAAGGCACTGCTGAAAGCTTACCACTTATTTGAACACCCATATATACACATGTTTTTTTTGCTCATGCTTTTTGCTGGCTCTTGCCTGCCGATTTTATATCTATTTAATTGAAGTGCAACTCCCTGTGTGCATAATTTTTATTGAACCTTGTTAGATGTCACTTCCTACTAGATATCAAACAGACATGAAATAATAAATAAATTATAATAAAAAGGTTGTGACCGTCAAAAGTGCTTATGAGTTGGACTAAGCCAGCCATTGTAATGCTGACAGATAGAAGTCCCTCAGTTTCTATAAGCTGAGTAGTGCTAAAACATGTGTATTGACACCTGACAGTGAGTGATATACTTAGTCTGTGAGAATGATAAAATAATGCAATTGCTTAATAGTCAATCGAGATTTTTCTTCATGATCAAAGATAGCAGTCTTAAGTCTTAACCCTCGCCCTATGGCGACCTTTTCTCACCTTCACCCTATGGGGGAAGGGCTGACAGACCCCTGTTAAATTCCGAACCAAGCAAAATAGAGCAATGCGGTAATAACCAGCGTTTGCCTGTCATGATATAAATATTTTAGTTTGTGATTTTTAGGTTTCAGGTCAACAGGTGATCTTTCAGGTCAAGTGAATTATCTCAAATCGACACGTTAAAAGATGGCGATTTTGCTCTGTACATCGTCATTACCAAAGCTATCAGTTTAAAACAATTTAGTTAGCATCATAAATGTGTTTAATATGGAGTTTTGCAATAATTGTACAGTCCTTAGTGCCTTTTTTCCTTTCATATTGTGTGTTAATTAAAGTTTCCAATGCCATAATGAGCCCAAAAGTTAGACGTTCGTACAAATATACTCGCCTATGATTTCGTCTAGTCCATTATAGTTTCTATAAAGATTGTCCAGCCTGCAACCGCCTGCCTTGGGCTCTCTGCAGTGTGAATTAATACAATGTAAACCAAATAAGCATGACGTATTTGACATAATATTGGGATCTGACAGTTTTGTCTGCAGAAGGGGTGATGATCGTTTGTCTGTAGCCCACCCCGACTTTAGACAGAAAGCTGGCAGGGGAGTATGACCACTGCCTTCAGTGCCAGCGATTGGGGTTTGATTCCCTGGAACCCTCTGCTACTTTTAAACGGGATGAACGTGTCTAATGGCACGTGGCTGTCATCAGGCTGATGGAAACTCGATACGACTCGTATTGAGTGGCTCGTATTCGAGCTACGCTCTGACCTGACGGACGTCCGACATGTAGCTGCTCTGCTGGCCAGTGACCCACACTCCATCCTCCCGTGACGGCTGACACCTAGCCTGCCGCTGACCCCGCAGACGACCCAGCTCCATCGGAGGACGGCGCCCGACCAGCCTCGTCGACGGCATCGTCGGCCACCACGCCAGGGGATGACGCCAGCCGCGGCAGCAAGCAGTCGTCAGCCGGCGGCGGTGACGCGCCCGTCGACAACTGGGAGGAGGCCGAAACGACCTCGGAGGCTGGTGAGTGTCTCCGGCAGTCCCGGCACCAGCTGCTCTGCTCCTCAGCTCCTCAGCGGGCGGGGCGTCAGTAGGTGTCTGCAGCTCCCCGGCTGTGGCGCGGGGCGAACGAGGGGGGGGGGGGTGCCCGCGGTCAACCGGCGAGGATGCTGCTTTTGTCATGTGGGCGGATGATAGCTATGAGTTGATAGATGCAGAGGAGAGTCATGGGTTGATTTGCTGTCGCGTTCATTCCATGTACGTAACACCGTGTGACTGAATAAGGCGGAATGCCCTGACATCCAAATTATCTTCATGCCTTGGACAGAAGCCTGCTTTTTAGTTGACCCAATACCCCGAATCGTTTGACATTGGCTTAGTGGTTTAGTGTTGTTGTCTCGTTTGCCAGTATCGTCCATAATTAAGATCTCGGTCGGCGCGTCTGCGAACCTTGGGTACCTGCTATTCACTGTTCTCTAAATCTCAATATTCTCCCCGCTACCTCTATCGCTTTTGCCATCTATCAAGTGCCTTTGCCGCAATTATTATGTCTACCAGTGTTCACAGCGTCAGATCCCTTCTCCCATGCTTCATGTCAATTATTCGCCAGCCGTTCATCCTTATTCTCACTCTCATGCATTATTCTCACCCCGCATGCCATTATCTTTCACCTCATGCATTATTATCACGCCTCAGTGCATCATTTCCATGCTCTCATGCATATTCCACTGCCTCATGCCAGTGATCCACGCTGGATGTCAGTGATCTCACGGCTCAGTCTATTATCTCACGCCCTCCTTTGCTTGCCATGTCGTCACAGTGACCCCAAATGACGATGAAGACGGGGATGACGATGATGAGGATGAGAGCAGCGAGTCCAAGGACCTCAAGCCGCGCAGAAAGAAGGTGCGGCAGCCCTCGGAGCGAGAGAAGACCAAGGAGCACGTCAACATGGTGTTCATCGGCCACGTGGGTACGTACGCCTCGTCGTACAGCCGTCTGTAGTGGTGACAAGAGCTGCTAAAGCCCCAAATGTACTCATTGGACACATGGATACGTACAGCACTGTATGCCCTTGTAGTTTCAGCACACTTCAGTCCTGGGTGCAAATTGACCCAAAGGTGTCGGCGCGCCTTTAAACCCCAATACACAAACATTCTTCAGTCAAAATCATCATTGGACACATGGATGTCATGTAACGTAGTAGTTGCAGCGTCCAAAAGTCACAATTATCATCATTAAATTAGCGTGTTCGTGGCTGAACACTCGTCGTGGCGGTTTGTCATTCGTCTACCGCCGCCGGACACAGAGCGACATAGGGCAGGTTAGGCTAAAGGAGGGGAGCTGGTCTACCGCCGGGCACAGAGTGACATAGGCAGGTTAGTAAAGGAGGTGGAGCTTGGTTACGCCGGGCACAGAGTGAACATCGCAGGTTAAGCAAAGGATGGAGCTGGTCCACGCCGCACTGATGACATGGCAAGTTAGGCAAAGGAGGAAGCTGGTCTAGCCGCGGGCACAGAGTACATGCGGCAGGTTTGCTAACGGAGGGAGCTGGTCTACCGCCGGGCATGAGTGACATAGAGGCAGGTTAGCTAAGGGAGGGGACTGTCCAGCCCGCCGGGCACAGAGTGACATAGGGCAGGTTAGGCTAAAGGAGGGGAGCTGGTCTACCGCCGGGCACTGAGTGACATAGGGCAGGTTTGGCTAAAGGAGGGGAGGTCTGAAGGGAACAATACCAGGCTCGAGGTCGGTAAGGACAGGACATGGCAGGAAAATCAGTGGTCAACTGTCGGGATTGCATACAACTGAGCTGGGTTTGCCAGGTCTCGCTCTCAGTGTTATGTTTGGGTGTTCACAAGTCCCAGGTCAGATGTCTGCTTGTTCTACATTATTCATTTGTTCAGCTGATTGAAATTCATGATATTCATATGGTGTACATTGTCGTGTATGTCATGGATTTTCTGGAAGTTAGATATGAGATTCAGATTATGTATTCATGACAAATTTAAAAACATCCAATGGGTTTTCGTTGTCTTAAATCAACCCCACTCGTGGATCGTTGTCACCCGTCAGGGAGGTCAGAATCAGGTCGAGGTTCAGCAGTAGCACTCATCAGTCGACTCAGAACACGGCCTACGCATCATCATACTGGTGTCTGAGGAGATCATCTCCTCAGTTGAAACCCGAAGTTTCGCTGTTGAATTTGAACGGGAGGCGGTCATAGTCGCGCACGGCGCCGTAACATAAACGTTGGTGTGCTGCGTATGTCCGGGTTGACCATGCATAAATAGCGATGCATTGTGTTCCACGCGGCATGTATACCATTTCATTTAATTTCATTTTAATTTTCGTCTATTCAGTATATCACCCACGGGTTGGCCCACTGACAGGTAAAGTCACACATATACGAACAAACACAAGCACACAATAAATACACAGATAACAAATGATATTGTTGTGACGCTGCTGCTGTTTTGGTGTGTTGTGGCTATTGTTTGATCCGACCCGACCTGATCTGACCTGGACCGCCGTGACTGACATTACCTGGCCCGCCGTGACCTGACCTGACCCGCCGTGACCTGACCTGGCCCGCCGTGACCTGACCTGCCCGCCGTGACTGACCTGGCCCGCCGTGACCTGACCTGGCCCGCCGTGACCTGACCTGGCCCGCCGTGACCTGACCTGACCTGCCCTCTCCCGGCCGGCAGACGCGGGCAAGTCGACAATCGGCGGTCAGATCATGTACCTAACGGGCATGGTGGACAAGCGCACACTGGAGAAGTACGAGAAGGAGGCCAAGGACAAGAACCGAGAGTCCTGGTACCTCAGCTGGGCGCTCGACACCAACCTCGAAGGTCAGTCGCCTGGGAGCAGCTGTAATGGTAGATTGGTGTGTATTCCCCCGGTCTCATCAGTCGGTGGCCTCGTCAGTCAGTGGTCTCGTCGGTTCAGGTGCTGAATGTTAGCGCGGCCCTCGCCTTCAATGATGGGCATGTGATTCATAGAGATCGCTGTTGTCAGGCGATGTCTGGAGCATCATTTGCCGACAGTGGGTAGAAGGGTGTGTTATAGTCCGATTCCTCGGCGCGTGGGTCTCAAAGTATGATTGGCTCGAAATAAGTGAAAGTCGGCGGCAGACATGTCATGATCAAAAGAAGGATCTATTGATCCCAGCAGGATCTTTGCGACAAAACGCATTGTGGAATGTATGGCCACTGGATCCCATCGACAAATACACAAGTGATTGTGCCTAAGTGGATCCTCGATTATATTGGCAAGGATCTTGGGATCTCAACAGGATCCATGACTAGCAATGCAATAGATTCTGTTCTATCGACCTGGGATCCGACAGAATGACTTGAAAAACACTAAAAAAATTATACTGTACTGCTTCAGACAAAAAGACTCGAAATGCTTACGCCCCTGGAGTAAAAAAGCCTAGATAACAGTAAGACATACTGTTATCTTTAAAATTTGTCTACTGTCTGTGTTACAAGAAATTGAAAGGTACTGGCAATTACTTTAAATGTGGGTTCTGAAGAAGAAAAAAAAATATACATCTGTTTAATGGCGGGTCTGGGATCCCAGTGCAAAATGGTGCCTGCGATCACGGATCCCGGCGGATCCGTTGACCAATGTTGAAGACGGATCTATGATCCCAGTATGGGCGCAAAGTGACCTTAGCAGTCGACGCGCCCGAAAGCCCCAATAAACAAACAAATATGATCCCAGTGGATCAATTTACAAATTATTAAAGTGGACTTATGATCCCCAGTGGATTTGGGATCCAGATCCTAGAGATCAGATCCCGGGATCCGTTTTCGGGATCTGGGCACATGACTGGTCGGCGGACATGACGTGGTTCAAGTCAATTTTCTCAGAGCCTATTCGAATGCATTAGCGACACTAGCGACACTTACAATCGTGTGTAATGGTAGGTGTTGGATGTTTTTCAACCGATGCTGTATTGATGTTTAGGCACTTGTTCGAAAGTAAAACCTTTCGAAATTGAAAATATGTTCCAGAAAATCACAACATTTGTATTACATTCACTTCCATTTTTAGCATAAGCGTCAATTAATCCCGACATATTAGCCAGTGACAATGAAACGTGCAAGTCTGCATTACTGCTACACTGCAGTGACGTTATTTTTATGTTGTTAACTTCTCTGTCAAGGTAGTATCATATTATTGTTTTTGATAAACATCGTGAAACGAACGTTTTCTTACGTTTTAACATCATAGGTACACTGAAAACACGACTCGACCACCCGTATACCGTCAGTGGAATCGTACCGATACGTGCATTACATCATCAAGCTCAGCTACTGTTATGAAGCTTAGAGCGGCTGCAATGAGTCGACACAAAACTTAATCCCAACGGGAAAAGAGCACCCACAACACATCCACAGACACAAACATTTATACAGTATGTAAAGTAGAGCCACGTTCCAGATATATACAGTCTGTAGACTCGACGGACTGTATATCTGGACCGTGGCTGTACACTACAGGCATACAGTCTGTAGTGTAGTGTAGTGTAGTGTTCTGAAGCTTGGAGCGGCTGCAATTGGTCGACAAAGAACTTCATCTCAACGGGAAAAGGCATTGGGTGCTCTTCCCGTTGGAATTAAGTTTTTTGTCGACTCATTGCAGCCGCTCTAAGCTTCATAACAGTAGCTGAGCTTGATGATGTAATGCACGTATCGGGACGTTCGCACTGACGGTATACGGGTGGTCGAGTCGTGTTTTCAGTGTACCTATGATGTTAAAACGTAAGAAAAGGCTTGTTTCATGATGTTTATCAAAGCGATAATGTGACGCCACCTTGACAGATACGTAAACAGGATACTATTCATTCATGACTGCAGACTGTAACAGTAATGCAAACTTACACAACGTTTCACTGTCATTGGCTAATGTGTCTGGATTCATTGACTCTTGTGCTAATAATGGGAGGGATTTTAATGAAAGAAAGTGCTGTGACTTGTGGATTTTATTTTCAACTTCACCATGTTTTACTTTCGCACACGTAGGCTTGCATGAATTAAACATTGGTTCAAAGGCAGCGAAACCTATCACTACCCACGAATGTAGGCGGCGCTAGTGTCGTTAATGCATTTTCAAAAGCTCTTAGGAAATTGACTTAAGCCACATATACGCCGATTCTTTTGCGGAGTTTTAAACACCAATCATTTGCTTTGCCCATGCGCTAAAGAATAACACATTTTGTATGATTTAAGATAAAGACTTGATTGATGACACTCCCTAGTGATGACATAATAGCCACCCTAGAAATGTTTTCCAGTTAAATAGTCATGCTGCTAGTTTGTGTCATGGTTAGTGACGCGAGCATGAATCGGTTACAGTGATCTGGTGCAGCTTGTCGTGGCTTTTGCTGTGCTTTACTCGGCTCGTGTGCAGAGAGCTGTGACGACTATGCCCGTGTTTCGTGCCCTGCCGTGTGTCGTGATTCTACGCAAGAAAGCCGAGTGTTAGTAGGGGAGGTTGGGGCACGTGCTGTCTTTTTTAATTGGCCCTGGTGGGCACACTTTCAAGAGTTGGTGATTGATGCTTCCCAATTGTTACATACAGAAGAAAAAAAAAAAACTTAAAAACGTTTAAAGGAGTCAAGTGGTATATCTTTTTTTTCTCGACAATGTGGTGATGACTCATTCAACAGAACGTATACGGGGCACGTTCGGTCACCTATGGGGGCACATTCTGTCACTGATGGGGTACTTCCTGTTATCACGCTGAAGCGGTCACCGTGGCGTTCCTGCAGGGGAAGCATAAGGAGGTGACATTTCATCGCCAGTCACCAATAGGTAGAAATGACGGCCATACGATCACTAACCATCACGCATTTTTGTTTTTTTCTGGGTTATCTAATGCACAAATCAGGACACTCATTTTTAACATTGTTAACTTGGGGTGGCGATTTTCCCTGCAATGCCTTGAAAATTCCCCCCTCCCCTCTGTTTCCCCACCCCCTATGGGGGGGGACCGCGCAAAGATCACCCCGCAGTCAACGGTAAGGGAAAAATGCGTTAACTGTCTCTCACTGCTCAGTGATAGCGTCTTTGCGATGAGTCCCCGACGCCCCCCCCCCCCTCCCTCTGCTCAACGACTTTTCGCTGCTGAAGCGTAGCAAAACTTTGGCCCCCAAACTCAAAGTCTAGATCCGCCAGTAGAACCTCCTCCCCCAGTTAAAATTCCTTTGAAAAGATCTTGGCACAAATTATATGAACCACATCGCACCACCTGATTCGTTTTACGCCTGTGGTGGCGAACCATATCTGTAATAACAGGCTATCATTTGTATGGTTGTTTATATGCGATGCTACTAGGAATCATGAACAGATGAACAGATCAAAGCAGAACCTGACTCAGATTGGGTGATGGCAGGAGCTGGCCGTACACTGAAATGGACTTAATCTGGATACTTAAGAACCTGCCCCACTCGATGTTAGTCACACCTTTTCGTTGTTTACTGAGAACTTAGATGAATGGAGCAGAATAACGCTCAGCACGATATTCTGGACATTCTTAACTCCCCAGGACAGTACTCAAAGACACTATACAAGTATTTGGATGGCCACAAGCCAAAATTGTGTTCACTTAAATTGTCTGTATTTCTGTTGAAAAACGGACCAATGCCGTCGCAGGCATGTTGTTGTTTTGATAGTACCGGACCATTCCAAGTAGAGGTGGCAAAACGTGGACCCGAGGAACAGTCTCTTCAGATCCCAAGCCTGGACCAGTTATGAAGTCCCCAGAGCTGGGTCCCGCGCAATGATACCGGGTACAACTGGGTCAACTTATCGTTTCATGGCTGGATTACGAAGTTAGGAACACTGATACGCAGGTTTCTTTGTGTACTGTTGGCCAATCTGAACTGTATGTGTATTTTATATCCTAACGTGAGGGAGTAATTTTTACCTACACTAACGTAGAGTACAGATTTTCAATAATATATTTCGAGACAACCATTTGCAGGTTGCGTCCTCTGGGTCCAAACTTGCCTTGTCATCGGGGTGTTTATAACTGGGTCGCATATCTTTCCAGCTTTTGGGACCGGTCGGGATACCTGGGCTCCAAAAAATTATCAACGTTTGCCACCTCTATTCCAAGCACAAATGAGCACATCTTATGAAGCAACACAATATCTGCAATGCATGATTCACGAGAAAACTCCGCTGACAGCATGTGCCCCGTGACAGAACGTGCCTCGTCCCTCCAACTCGAATGACCCTGACTTTTACCAGACAAAGCTGAAGCAAACTGACCTTTGTTTCAGAGCGAGACAAGGGTAAAACGGTGGAGGTGGGGCGCGCCTACTTTGAGACGGAGAAGAAGCACTTTACTATCCTGGACGCGCCGGGTCACAAGAGCTTCGTACCGAACATGATCGGCGGAGCGTCACAGGCCGACCTGGCCGTGCTGGTGAGTGGCACACAATATGTGCATGGATCTGAAAGAAGGATCTATGATCTCAGAGGATCTATTGACAAAATACAATGTTGGATCTATGTTCCCAGTGGATCCCTCCATTAAATTTTGTAACGGAATTTTGTAACGGATCTAGGATCCCATAGGATCCAATGATAAATAATGAAAATGGATCTCTGATTCCAACGGATCTCCGATCCTTTCAGGATCCGACTTATATATTATGTCATAATTATAGTATTGCTCTACAAAATCGTACTAAAAGACGTTAGTGTTAGTTTAATGTTAGTTTGTTTACCCATGTTAGTTTAATTTACAATGAATGAAAAGTACTGACAATTTTTTTTTAAATGTTCCGAAAATACATCTGATATAGATGGCACGAACAGCCTGCTGATCCCAGGTGATCCCAACTGGAAAATGCTGCACCCTTGGCCTGGTTCGACGGATCTGCCAGGATCCGTCGACCAATATTAAAGACAGATATATGATCCCAGTGGATCCATCGTCAATTTGTGAAGGTGTATCCGGGATCCAGATTCCACGGATCAGATCCCGAGATCCGTTTTCGGGACCGAGCACATGTCTGGTGAGAGGGGATGGCAGGAGCTGGCCGCACTCTGAAATGGACATAATCTGAAAACTAACATAGTTTGATGTATGTTGTATGAGTTTATTGCTTAATATAACTTTAAAAGTTGTAATGAGTTTATGGCATAATGCAGCTTAAAAAATTGCCATGAGTGTATGGCTTAATATAAATTGAAATGTAAATATTTGATTTCTCAGCAATGTTCCATGAATATAGAAAGGAATCCCGTTCAAAGCCAACACACCTTCGTACATTCAAAAACTGCACCCTGGTCACTGATTGGTTGGACACGTCCTTGGTGCGTTACAACACCACGGTATTCTGTGCGCACTAAACCCGTAATCATCATCATCCTGACTGACTGACTGACTGACTGACTGACTGACTGACTGACTGACTGACTGACTGACCATCAGTCATTATTGTATCTTGCCCTCGCCATCGTCGCCCCCTTTTCGCCACTGTGCTGACCTGTACAACCGCTCCCCTTCCACAGGTGATCTCGGCACGAAAAGGAGAGTTTGAGACCGGGTTTGACCGAGGCGGCCAGACCCGCGAGCACGCCATGTTGGTAAAGACGGCCGGTGTCAAGCATCTGGTGGTGCTCGTCAACAAAATGGACGACCACACCGTCAACTGGTCTGAGGAGAGGTCAGTTGTGGGTCAAATGGTCTGAGGAGAGGTCAGTTGTGAGTCAACTGTCTGAGCGAGAGCTCAGTGTGGGGTCAAATGGTCTGAGGAGAGCTCAGTTTGGGTCAAAATGGTCTGAGGAGAGGTCAAGTTGTGGGGTCAAATGGCTGAGGAGAGGTCTCAGGTGTGAGTCAACATGGTTGGAGGAGTGAGGTCTCAGTTGTCGTGTCAAATGGGGTCTGAGGTGATGCGAGGTTCAGTTGTGGGTCAAATGTCTCGATGGACGAGGTCCAGGTTTGTTGGGTCAAATGGTCTGGAGGAGAGGTCCCAGTTGTGCGGTGGTCAAATAGGTCTGAGGAGTCAGGTCAGTTTTGAGTCAATAATGGTTGGAGGAGAGGTCAGTTGTGAGTCACTATGGTGTCTGCAGGAGAGGTCAGTTGTGGTCAAATTGGTCTCGAGGAGAGGTCAGTCGTGAGTCAAATGGTTGGAGGAGAGGTCAGTTGTGGGTCAAATGGTCTGAGGAGAGGTCAGTTGTTGGTCAAATGGTCTGAGGAGAGGTCAGTTGTGGGTCAACTGGTCTGAGGAGAGGTCAGTTGTGGGTCAAATGGTTGTGGGTGTTGTTGGTTCTCCTCAGTTTGGCTTGGCGCTACGGCCGACCGTAGCCCGAAGGCTCTCGGTGCGTCAGGTAGCCGTGGACCAAATGGTCGTAACATAGGCCAGTCGCGTGGACTGTGCTGTGGGTGCCATAACACTGCTACTACTGGGCCGTCTGGTGGCGTGGCAGTGTGACCAGCTGCTGATGCTACTGCAGGATATACTTCATATCGGCTTTGACATGTGTCGTATGGTCAAAGTTATCGCTCCGCCAAAAGCGAGTCATTCTCTCCGTTTTGAAGACACCGTAATATCACCCCGCATTAGTTATCGCCCCGCCGATGTCGGCCAGCGCAGATTAAACTATTCCAACTGCATTGGCTCAGTTATCACCCCGCCGATGTCGGCCAGCGCAGATTAAACGATGCCAACTGCATTGGCTCACTCACGTGACCCTTTCCCAAATTTGGTTCAGTCGGCATAACCGAAACCCATGCTGCCATGTGACCTTCGTTGTCGGTCCGCCCTAAAACCCCAATCATTATCATCATCGAAACCCATGCTCAAATGTCGGCAGCCAGCTGGTGTTGGATAGTTTGTGTGACTTTAAGCGATGGTGCTTCAGAGCTGTGAGATTGAGCCGATTTAACGTTATCGGATTCAGTACACATTTCGGACGGTGACTGGCGGGCTGTGAGCTGCCAATTTCGGAACGTTTAGCGGTGCTGTGCGGTCTCTCTGACCGGTTCAGAATGTCGTGTACGGGCTCTTTGAAACTTGGGGCTTTGCCTTCATATATAAATTATTTTGCTCTATGTTTGACCTTGGCTGTTGTTTATTGTGATTCATTGTGAAATATCGTCTCCGCGGTAAATCTGAAGACGTAACGTTTGACTTTCAATATGTAAGTACGCCTGGATTTGTTTTGATCAGCTAATCTGATCGTTTATGGTCTGTTTCGTAGCATGACGTGACAGTCATGAGCGGATGGCGTGATGTTTGATCGATGTTAACATCTGAGGCTCGGGGCGTGTCATATATCGTATCTCCGCTGGACAGCAGCTGCAAACTCCGCTCACTGAGAGCCCATCACCTCCTGGTTCTCTCCCCCCGCAGGTACAACGAATGCAAGGAGAAGCTGATGCCCTACCTCAAGAAGTGCGGCTTCAACCCGAAGACGGACATCGCAATGATGCCGTGCTCCGGCCTGACAGGCTCCGGCCTGAAGGTGCCCGTGGATCCGGGACTGGCGCCCTGGTACAGGTCAGTTATGGCGAGCTGTGCTGTGCTGTCAGCTGACTGCTGCTGTGGTATGTATGTTCTCTGTGAGTGCAGGTAGCGATGCCCGGCCGAGTGCTGTCAGGGCTGCAGCTGCAGTAGGTGTGATATTATTGTATACAGCTGCGGGGCGGCCCATTACACCAGCCCTAATGTGGACCGAAAGTCTGATCACTGGTGTCTGTTGTATCACAGGAATCACGCGGCTATGACATAATGCTAATGTGGTGTCATATTCTGGGGACTCGAGTAACCGGGGGATTCGGTGATCGGGGAATCGTCCATACACTTCAAACAATCACAGAGGCATTGACGTTTGAAATACCAGCTGGCTGACTGGCAGTTGGAACCTGCTTACTATGTTTGGATTGTCTGCACGCACAGTGCTGCCTTCTATCGTCGCCATTGCCAATAATGTTGTAACCCTGCGTAAATGTAACGCTGTTTGATAAAGTTACGAAATAATAGAAATAATTGATCTTTATTCCTATTGTTGTAGGCGAGCTATGGCATATTTGAGCATGATTAATATGAGGATGAGACAAAATAACCTGCTCATATTATATGTTAATAAAATTTAAAAAAAATATAAAAAATACATTGATACACTTCGACTTGCGCCGTTTTCAAAAATATATTTCGACTTGCGCCGTTTTTTTAACGGTGTAAGTCGAAATATATCAATGTATTTTTTGACACTTATTTTTTGTTTAATTAACATATAACATGAGAAGGTGATTTTTCACATCCTCACCTTTATTACTGTTGTTTGTTTTTTATTTAAGAAAATGAAACTTTAAATGTGACTTGTTTATTAATATTTCGGCCGCAGGTCTTTTTAAAATCACATCTATGGACTGTGGATATACAATTTGGATATACATATGGATATACAATTTGTTTGTATATCCATAGATGTAATTTAAAAAGGGCCTGCTACCGAAATATCTAAAACAAGTCATTTTTTAAGTTTCATTTCCTTAAATAAAATATAAACGAGGATATAGTCAACTATTTCGATGACATTGTTAACGCTAATCATGTTCCTCGCAGCAGCTTTGAATAATTTATGTAAGTCACAAAATCATTCCACTTGTACGGCGTGTTGCTGTGTGTGTTTGTGTCTGTGTCTCTGTTTCCCGGTGTGACCCGGCCGATCTGTCAGGACTGGTGTAGGCACTCTTCCCTCTGTCGCCCTCACCTTGTGTACCCCCTCCTACAGTGGGCCTGCGTTCATCGATTACATCGACTCGCTGCCGTCAATGCAGCACAATCCGGACGGTCCGTTCATGATGCCCATTGTCGACAAGTACTCGGACCGGGGTACGATCGTCCTCGGCAAGGTCGAGAGCGGTACCTGCAAAAAGGGCCAGACCCTGCTCCTCATGCCAAACAGGGTAAGACTTGATTGGCAATGGATCGTGTTTCTTATTCCATGCTGATTATAGTTAGACGTGCCAGTGGCTTGTTGCTTTTGCTAAACAGGGTGCTAAAACGCACCGACTGTATGTTCTTGAAGGCCACCAGATCAGACTACTCTGTTGAGTTGCCAGAGTCGTTAACTGCCGGAGTCAGCAGGTGGCTCAGCGTGTAGAGCTGCTCAGCTCGGCAGGTGGCTCAGCGTGTAGAGC
>VOPJ01016418.1:0-33825 GCA_014673585.1 Semibalanus balanoides | reverse complement strand
GATTTCAAAATGACATCAACAGGATAGAAAGCAAATGGATTAGGGATATTGAAACATTTGAACCTCTCTCGGTATTGAATGTAAAGAACAGTGTGAGCGCTACCAGATACATATCTTTCCAGTTAAAGCTAGTCATGCGTATTTTAACTACTAACACTTTTCTTAGATTAATACGAGTTCAGGAAAATGATACGCGTTCTTTCCGCCAAGAGAATAGTGAAACTTTAACACACTTGTTTTTGACTTGCGATTATGTGGAAAAATTATGGAATGATATGAGCGATAACCTCTCAAGAAAAACATAAAAGAGAAAAACACATGCGATTTTAGGCAACTCAGTAACATCAATTTTTTTTTAGAACAGCAACAGTGCACTTATTAACCCATATTCAAACAATTCTCGCAAAACTAATGTTAATACATTAAATAGCAAGGCGTTCGAGATTATATTTACGTCCCCACACTTCCATATACTTTTTGAACATTGCTTACTGCAAGACTTTAACACAGATAAGACACATAGCCAGAAAGCATTGTAAAATGGAACATTTAAGAAAAAATGGAATGCTTTATGGTCGGACATTACCCCAAACCCAAGCCCAAGTCCAAGCCTTAGCATAGCCTTATTAAGTTAATCAGGATCCCTTGACCCTTTCCGTTCCTTTCAATCATGCTGCACGCCTTTGCCATGTCGCGCTCCGTTTAGTACCAGCCAAGGCCGGCTGGGCGGCGGCAACTTAGCCTCGGCTTTTGTTTATGCGCGCCTCACGGTATGGTCCTGTCGCTGCTGCCGCTGCTTTTCGTGCCTCCTGCGCTACCCCTGATGCTGCACCTTGGCCTGTAGCTGACCTCTGCCGCCGCTCGGCTTGCCCTAGAAAGGCATTGACTCCTTCCCCACGGACCTTTCCCAGAACTATAGTCCACACTGTGACGTTGATTCATGTGGATTGCGGTACAACGAACTTATGAGCGAAACTTTGATGAGTGAATGTATGACGAACCTTATGATTAACTTGATGAATAACTGTGATAAAGTGAAACTGTAAGACGACTGTGAAGAGCGACTTGTGAGAGACGGACTTGAAGAGCGGTCTGTAAGAACGGACTGTGAAGACGACTGTGAAGAGCGACTGTAAGACGGTCTGTATTATCGACTGTGATACGTCCCTGTGATGACGGTACTGTGATGAAAGCGGTGTCAGTGGGAGCGGACTTTGAAAGCGATGTGAAGAGCGATTTTAATGAGCGATTGTAAAGTAAAGAGCGATGTAACTGATGTTGCGGATGTGAATAGCGGATGGTGATAAGTGCGGATGTGTTGAGTGGATTTAATGAACGAATTGTGATGATGATGTGCATTGAAACAAATATAGTAGCCCTTGAGTGGGAACAATCCGAAAAAAAGTTTTTGCAATTATATGAGAGCAATAAATCACGGCAAGTACTTAGCAGTGGTGAAATATTTAGAAGTTCCAAATCATGTCCGATCCAAAGTCTGATCCAGTATGACAATGATGACCGAAATGTGTTCCATGAGTCAAAAGCCACAGCAATACACAGATGCGTTATATTATTTCTCGTTAATAGCATGCAAGTAAATATGTTAGGATAATGGTTGCAAATTTTGTAAAAATAATTATCTGCTTAATATGGATGGGCCGGACCGGGCATGGGTCCCAATATTATGAATTTGAATGGGTCTGGTATGGGTATGGGCTTGGTATTCATGGACTTCGGCTGGGCTGGGATTGTGGTTTTGGCACCCAGAAAAACTATGCTTTAAAGGTAAGCTGTGTCATGTAAGGAAGACGTTTCCGCCAACTCTCACCTGGTGACGGAGGTGACGGAGGAAGATACGCCAACTCTCACCTGGTGACGGAGGAAGATATGCCAACTCTCACCTGGTGACGGAGGAAGCTACGCAACTATGCGGCAATCCGCTATCTATAGCCAATCCGCTCTCTGATCCGTGGTTCAATTAACCCTGCAGTAGCCAATCCGCTCTCTGGTCCGTGGTTCAACTAACCCTGCAGTAGCCAATCCGCCCTCTGATCCGTGGTTCAACTAACCCTGCATGCCGGCCAGCTCTGACCCAAGAGACGCTGCCGAGCGTTGCCTCTCAACAGGTCACGTGACCTACAGAGCAGTCCCAGACTGGGTGCGCCTAGCCGGTTCCCGGGGACAATGACCGGACACTGCTGATGCTCAGAAACTGTGTGTCCGTTCTGGGTCATTTATTCACTATTTGGTCTGGCGTGGTCCAAAAGCATGTTGCCTATGATTTTATATAGATTGTTGCACTGTTTCCCTGGAAGTGGACAAAATTTTATCCAAATAGTTTTTGGTGGTTTTGGTCTAATTTGGTCCACTTAGATTGTATGATTGTATCAATCTGTATACAATCTCAAGCAACACTCTTTTGCACCACGCCGGGTTAAATGGTGAAGAAGTGACCCAGATCAGTCACATAAGCTTCTGAGCATCAGCAGTGTCTGGTCATTGTCCCCGGGAACCGTTTAGGCGCTTCCCCCGAGACAAAGGTCACCGGCCAATCAGCCGGCTAACAGCTGCTGCCGCGGGCAAGGGAAATAAGCCCAACCTATAGTTCCCATACACACACACCAGACAAATAATGTAACTACAATCTCCACCATCGTCACGCGTATTGAACCACAAATGACTGTTGAGTTGATAATCATAGGATAATGATTCAAGTCACCGTGTAATACCTACAAGTAACCTTGAGTTATTTTGTACATGAGTGGGCGATAATCAGTAGGACACCCTTGCTAACTGGACTGTGATAATTGTGTGGTGCTCGGGAGTCGAGCACAAGCCACTGGCAACTGACCTTGCCTCAAACTGACACACATACACAGCTTCTGTGTATTTGTTCATCGCTATGTCCTTGTAGGTATTATCACATATCTGCATGAAGCTTATACATATATATATATATATATAAACACAAAAGTGGACACATATACAACGTTTTATTTTGTCTTATCTCGTGATTAGCCCACGGGAAAGCGTACACATCACATAAGCCACGTGAACGTCTTTGTTTGTTCCATTTATAACCAGCGTAGGTCTGTTTTGATGCAGTTATGTAAATTTAGCCTCGTGCAGTACTCGTTGGTTAATCCTCCAACAAGTAGTCATGTAGCTTCTGATGGGTTTACGAGCGCTCAACGATACCACACATGGCTCGTAACGCTAATGACGGCCGTGGCCATACATGCGATTCTGGACCATTTCGTCACGGTCATTAGAGCTGAGAGCGGGGTGTGCAGGCCACTGCGGCTGCCTCCAACTGCGGTCGTGAAGGGGTAAATCCCGTGCTGCCGCCGCTCAGACGACCAACATGCTTGCACACCACTTGTCGCTTCTGATTCGACCGACTGCGTTTCAAAAACCACATGGTACACCACGGAGTCAACACATCACAGATGTATGCAGAGATAATCCCCGTCAAACAGAATCGCGTTTACCAGCTTGTCGTAACAACTTGCATGATTCTTTCGTTAAATCGCAGCTATTTATTCGACCCAAATTTTGAGTGTATTTTTGTTTTCACAATCAATAAATAGCATTTATTATATAAGACAGAAATTACCTGTTGCACAATTTTTCTGTGTTCATTAACTTATGATTAGCTCTGTCTCTACCTAATCCTCTCTAGACTACGACCTGCGTATAATTAAAGTCGAACGCAGTTCATGACCTTACCTTACTTAAACAACTCATCATTGGCTTAGCTCCAGATGGTCTAATTCATATGGCCCATCAATACCGACAAACTAGTTTGGAGAGAATCTGTCTACAGTTAATTCCTTTTTCATATATTGATCAACAACAAAACACACTTATATTATACAAAGCCTCACATTGTAGGCCCAATCTTAACTCTTATAAAAGTGGCAGGGGTTTTCATCCAACTCAATTTTTCGGCATAACTACCGAACACTTTGAGTTAGCCTCTTACATTGTGTACTTTTTATAAATTGCTTTCATGGGAGGTCAAAGACTTTCAGTTCCTCAATAAACATGCAATCCAAAGGCCAAGTTTTGGAGATTTCCGCGACATTGGCATAACACTGAATCATTCTGTACGCTTCCCTTCCCTGACCTCACCTATGAAGTAATTACATAGATTTACAGTTATTGCAAACAAGTTCAAATTATTTAGTCCATTTTAATGATCACAATGTAATGTTAAGCAACAATACATTTGTCACGGCAGAGGAGGTTTCAGGGACTATAAAAGGGATGTTCCCAAGAAAGAAAGAACAAAAAATGGCTGGCAGTCAAACATGACCCTTTAGAGGTCATCAATGACTGTTCCATTATCAGATCATCATATGTAGACCTTCATTTGACCTTGATTGCTGACATTTCGTCCAGTACTGTCTATGTAACTACTCCTGTGACCGTCAGCGGCCCACGACTCTGCCGCGGCCGAGTTCGAGCCGTCTACCATGATCGTGCCTTCTCCACGGCCATACGGCAGCGGCGGCGGCGGCGGCGGCCCGTCACCAGCTGACCCGGTACCGCCCCATCTGAGGTCGCTCGGTCCATCATCAACAGACACGCCCTGCTCTACACCCGGCGTCCTCACAGACCGTCACGGCGTCACCGGCTGCTGCCGCGGACCGCACCCGTCACGTCACGAGCCGGGCCGTCACGACCCGGGACGTGACGAGCCGCCGGGACAGACGCGTCACGATCCGCCGCCGGTCGGACCGCCCGGGGTCGGTCGGCCGGCCACACCCCTCTCCTCAGCCGGTCATCTCCGCTGCTATCTACAGCTGAGACTGGGCGCCGGCACCGCCCCAGGCACTGAGGTCACCCCACAACTCAGCAGACAGACAGCAGGGGCCGGCCGCCGCCGGCAGGACGGGCACGGGTGTGGAGGGGATGGGGAGGGGGTGTGGAGGGGTGTGGAGGGGGTGTGGCAGGCAGATCAGGGCCGGGATTGGGTGTGGTGCCCACACAGCCACAGATGCACAGATGTGGGACAGATTCGGTGTTTGGAGCGGTGCATGTTGTGGTTCTGTGTTCGGGCAGACATGTGCTTTGGCTGGGGGCCGCGCCGATTGGGTATCTGCTCTAGATCGCCGACTTATTAGAGCTGCAGAAATAGGTCGGTGATCCAGATTAACGGAATTAAATATAGCAAAATGTAACGGGATTAGTCCAAGCCGATCTAATAAATGTTTGACTATCCTGCATTTTGTCATGCGAAGTTAAAGCAGTAGAAAAATGTAATCTGTTTTACGAAGCAGGCAGTCTTCGTCTGGGCAGGAGTACTTGTAGATGACATTGATCCGTTTAAGTTTAACGTCTTTTTGTGTCAGGTTGTTTTTCATGATCAAATTGTGCATCTTACGGTTTTTGTAAAATATTTGTACTTTGATTTTAACATTATCGTGCGTTGGTTTTGTGTTTCTTAGGACTATATGTTTCAAAACTTTATCGTCTACACGGTAGGCTGAAGACATCTGATTTCTTACAAAAAGGGTGATTGTGTCTGGTTTTGGGAGCCGAGTTAGAGGGGGGGTGTTCAAACACCCCCCCCCCCCAGTCGGGCGAAGGAAATGCAGAGGCCCANTCTGAATTTTGACCAAAAAGAGTTAATTGTGTTCTGGTTTCTCATTAACTTGCTTTGTGTTGACTCTGTCCATTTGGGATTTGATTTCATGGTCAATCTCGTGGTTCGAATAACCATTATGGACCAATATTTGTTTGGACCGCTCGAGTTCCGCGTGGACTGTTTCCCACTCGGAGCAATACTTGATAGCCCGCCTAATAAAGCCTCTGATAACGCTGGTATGATAACGCTTAGGGCATTCACTATCTCCATAAATGGTTTGTCCGGTGTTCGTGGCTTTACGGTAAACTTTTGTTTTGAAGGTTTCGCCCTGTCCATCCCGTCCAAGTCCAAAAAAGGATCCTTTGTTCGTGCTCAATTCCGCTTGTAAATTTAAGTACTGACTGGCTCTGCAAGCAGTTTTTTAGTGTAGAGAGATGATCTGCATCACGCACATCAACAAATATGTCATCCACATAGCGGATGTACGGTGTGTTTTAACGGGTGCCTCAGGACCTTGTTTCCACATGGCACATATACATAACGCAAAAAGCAAAAACTAAGGTGAACCATAGCCAACGCAGTTGATTCTGAGCGGTACAGTTTCCCCATCTGGGCCACGAAGGGGGCTTCTGTGGTGCACGCTTTTAGCATGGATTCAAGAGGGCTCTAGGCACTTTCAGTTGCGGCCCATGAAGGGTGGTTAGTATTACATTGTCAAGGATAAGTTGGGATCGTTTCTTCGACAGGAACATTGCGTAAAAGGCTCTCAACGTCTAATGAAGCGATAAGGCCCTGCGGTGTGTTAGCCCTGACAAGGGCTAGAAAGTCTTCGGTAGATTTGCCTATTCCTTGGCATATTCCTATTTGAAATTCCATTTGAATGCCTATTCCTTGGCATTCAATAAAACTTGCCTGAAAGAATATATATATATATATATATATATATATATATATATATATATATATATATATATAAATATATATATACAGGGTGTCATTAAATGAAGTATCATCATTTTTTTATACCACGTTTTTTAACCGAACATGCGATTATTTTTTACTTCTACAAGCCAATTGGTGATGTTTTGTCACGACTGAAAATGATGTCACATCCATTCTAAGATGTTGTCTGATAAAGAAAATGCGTTTTTCGTCAAGACCTATATTTGGACAAGATCTCTTTGGATGACACCAAACGTAAAACGTAAGTTCTTAAAATAGCCACGTAAGGAAGAATGCCTCGAGGTAACTCAAACTATGACAGAGCTCAAAACTAAATTTCAGCAATTTTTCCGTGAAACACTTGCGAGATATGACTGTTGTAGTACCGTCATTCATGCCATTTTAATAGGGAAAAATTCTTTTTATTTGTTAAAATTTAAAGTTTTTAAACCAAATACAAATACAAACGTGTCCAAAAACGAAATGTCATTATCTTCCCAAATGCGCTATCTCGAGATTGTCGATATTCTGAATTTTTTGACTGGATTATGTTTTCTTGAAACATATTTTTGATTTATTTTAACAAAATAAAATATTGAGATTGTGTTTAAAAACTGGAATATATATTAAATAAACCACTATGGACTATACCCAAACCAAATTTCAAAGCAATATCTTTATTTGTGACTGACTTATGGCTCCCTAAGTACGAGTAACTCACGACGTCATTTTTGAAGTTGTGTTTTTTTGTTTGAAGTGATAAGATACAAACAAATCAATGAGTTGTAAAGACTTCGAATGGCAAGGAATAACGACCAATCGGGCATTTCCTGTTTTGCCATTGGTTCTACATTCGAATGGTGCTTGTGGTATGGAGCGAAACCATTCAGCCATTAGTCACCCGACGCGCCGAAGTCACATGGCATAACTTATGAACGGATTGTGAAAGATGATTACCGGTATAGTCCCAGATTTTCCTGCATGATTCTTTGCAGAGTCGTCCTACTCAGAAGTCAGCGACTGTGAGTGCGATGCCGGTGGACCTGTTTGGGGCTCTGTGGACAGAGGGCAGACAACCCGTTGGACGTTGGCTTCCTGCCTGGTGGTTCTGACTCGTCCTGGTGGGTTTCTTTTTTTCAACTGACCCAAAGTTGCGAAACTTGCTGACCCATTGACGAATCAGCTTGCTTCTAGGAGCTAGTTGGAGTTTTCGATGGTTAAACTTGCATTTTTTAGGTATTTTCGCCTGGTGGTCTTAAGAGATTTAGTCAAAATATAAGTCTCAACACAAAATGCTTTCTCCTTGTTGGTCCACATTTCCTTTGAACGAGTTTTGTGGCATCTGTCTTGCCACATTACGTGTTATCCGTGTGCAAAAAATATTAATGCAGCACGAGCCGTTTAAGTGCACGAGGCGAAAAGCGCAATGTACTTATTTCTGGCCCACCCTGTATATATATATATATATATATTTATATTATATATATATAATAGTATAATATATATATATATATTTCATTAAAAATGACCGAATTTCTTGCGTTTATCAGTTTCTTCTGCACCTTTTCAAGAGATCGTACTAGGTGAGTAGTTTCATTATTTAGTTGCGACAAAAGTTGTCCAAGGATAGTCATGTATATTTCCTTTNGTGAGTTATGAGTTGACTTGATGTGTTGGTCGGGTGCACCGTTTTGTAAGTGCATGGTTATGCGGCGAGATAAAGTAGTGGTAGTATGACCAATGTAGGAGTTATTACGGCGCGCACAGTCACCAAGGCGGCATTGGAACTCATATACAATATTGGTAGCCTTCAGAGCAGATGTGTCTCTCGAAAGATTGTTTAACATGACTATGCTGGATACGCTGGGGTTTGTATAGAAAATTATCAGATTGATCCTGTCAATCTGATAATTATCAGAGTGAATGTCCTGATCAGTATAAGGAAAGTGTCATCCGCGCATATGTTAATCGTGCAATTAAGCACTGTTCCAGCTGGCCCCTTCTACACCCAGGAGTTCCAACGAGTGAGACAGCTCCTAGTGAACAACAGGTATCATAAGCACAGTGACATAGATGAACATATAAGATAAATCAACTAATGCACACTTTTGCAGAAACCATATAATATATATATATTAGTATATATATATATTTATATTATAATTAATATTATGTAATAATAATATAAATATATCTTCATCATCTAGGGCTCCACCCGCCTTTTGGATCGAGGGGGAAGCCGTCAGCGAAAAGTTGTTGACTGGGGGAGGGGGCAATGTCGGGTAAAAACTGTTGAGCGGGGGGGGGCTAGACCGTCAGCAAAAAACAAATGAGTGGGGGAGGTGGAGCGTAACCAAAACAGAAGAGTTGTTGAGGGGGGCTCAACAACTTATAAAGGTGGAGCGTAAGCGAAAAGCTGTTGCGCGGTTTGTCAGGGGAAAATCGGTGGATAATCCCCCTGGCTCAATAATGAGGGAACTCCCCTCCCACCCAACTCCTGTTGGAGCTTCTGTTCGCTATGGAGGGGGAAATATCAGGTCTTCTGGTCTTATGTAACAGACGATATGTATGCCAGTATGGCATGATACTCAGCCAGTTTGAGAGCCCAAGGCCAGCCTGAAGGGGTTCTTAATTCTCCCAAAAATATATCTCTGTCGGTCTAAGAGGCCCTAGAAGGCCTTATGCCGCCCTTGAAAGACCCCGAAAGGCCCCTCAGACAGTCGGCGAGTCCTGTCAGGTCGACCTCTCCTGATGGTCCTCTCAAAGACGCTAGAGATCCTGTCTTATCAAATTAAACCTCGCCCTACTTCTAAACGACCCCCCCTGAGGTTTTTCTTGCATTACTTTTTGCACATGCTGCCAATCTTTCTGAAGTTTTCAGTAGCTGAGTTAACAACAATTTCACGTATTCTGTCAAAATTGCATTAAAATTGGTTGAGTTTTTGGGAAAATAATAACGTTGTAGTGACGTCATGTTGAAGGAAAAACAATATATGTCAGAAAATGTAAAAATATAATTTTGCAGCAAACTGCAAACACAAAACGGCAAAGATAGACAATTCGTTTAAAGGGAGTGTGCCTACTCTTTTGAAACATGTCAAATATATTTTTATTAACGGTAAGAAGGCTATTGCTTTGATATGTACCAGATAAATTCACGTCTGAGCCCCTTTAGTTGAATTTTTACTTATATTCTGATTTTGCATTTGTTTTGTTTCAAAACTCATAACGATCGTCATAATAAACAGAAGTAGCGGAAGATGTTACCCTATAATGGGCACTGGCCAGGAGTAACAATATATGCTAGCGTTGTAATTTAAGGCACCAATGCTTCTAGTGGCGACAAGCTCTCGGCGCGAACTATTGATAATTTAATCTTAGCTGTCCAGTAGTGATTGGCGACTTTGGAAATCTCAGCAAAACTAATGTGCTGGGGAAATGAAGACATGGCTAAATTCAGAAAAATATTTTCTACAGACTAGTGTCAGCAACATCCACATGAACCAATTGTGGAGTAGGCACACTCCTTTAATAATTACAAATTTTGTATTTACTAAATTTTGGATTCCGATTCCCGCACAAAGTAAAACAATAAAATAACAACAGACACATAACATAACAACATGTGTAAGAAATTTATGACGTCATTTGTCAAATTATCGTTTTTGACTTCTTTGACCAGTTGCGATGAAATGAATACACTTTTGGTGTTTCTCGGACAAAACTGGTCTAGGAAAATGTATTTTTATTTACATTTCTCAATTTCTAATTTTGAGGTTTTCTGACAGAGCAAAATCGCTATTCTGGACATGGTCGAGTCGAGAATCAGAATCATATTGTATTAAGAACATTTCCAGTACACTGGCTTGTTCCATGTTCCTATTACATGGCTCATACATACGTTGCATCACACCTCAGCTATTATAATTCATAACATATAAACATCGCCGTAGGCGTATGAGTACTTGTCACATTTCGACGTCACAGCCACTCCTGAGGGCTGCTGCTTGGCCGTTCCATTGCTGCAGGGCTCTATNTTCAACGCAAACCGCTAAAAACGGATTTTGCTTAAAAGCAGACAATAGATATGGTGAGCCAATGTATCAATAGCCGTTTTCACGATGAATTATTTTGCGCGAAATGTTTTAGTAGTAGCCGTTTTCACGTTGGACTAAATTGCGAAAAAAATGCTTTCACCCTCGCCCTACGGTCCCGAAAGGCGAGGGTGAAAATATTTCTCGCAAATTAGTCCATCATGAAAACGGCTACTACTAAAACATTTGAAAATATTTTAAAATGTTTTAAAACATTTCGCGCAAAAATAATCCATCGTGAAAATGACTACTATATCAATTTGAAGCTCTCAGTAATGCGGTTTAAGTGTATATATCGTTTCTTAATTCGTCCTCAAACATACGCTAGACGAGAAAGAGGCCGGACCTTAATGTGCACCATAGCAACTACCTATCCAGGCGAAGATCCAGGATTTCGGTCAGGGGGGGGGGGGCGGCGCATACGAAGGTTGCGTCTTCCGGGCCCGTGCGACATGGGCGCGACCTGAGCTC
The DNA here is from genome assembly GCA_014673585.1 of Semibalanus balanoides. Lineage (NCBI taxonomy): Eukaryota > Metazoa > Arthropoda > Thecostraca > Balanomorpha > Balanidae > Semibalanus > Semibalanus balanoides. The sequence continues at coordinate 22,725 of VOPJ01016418.1, read as the reverse complement.
AACGGGGTAGCGCCCCCTCCTTATAGACCCGCGCCTGCTATCAATTATTGCCACGCATTTTCGTATTTTAAAAGCCAAACGGACAAGGGCAACAAGGAAAATTCAGTGTCAAAATATAACAATATAAGTAGTGGACACATTACTGGCACGAATAATACAACCACAAATGATAAGTTAAAATAAGTCAGAATTCTGGAGTGAGGCAGGATTTCAGGCTGGCAGGCTAAAATCATGCCACCATGAACTTGAACATAGTGACTGCGTCCCTAGCCTGGATAGTAGGTACTGGACAAGTTTATTTTACTACGTTTACATAATTCATTTGGTACTTGTTAGGGTTTATTGCCGTAAAAGGCACATACGTTTACAATACCCTATTCACGTAAAAAGGTAGGCAAGATAAGTGATCTCAGAGCCGAGCCAACTGCGAGTTCGAAGTCACTTACCAAAAATGCTACCGAAAACAAACATAACATACTCGTATTTATCGATCAAAATTCGAAACCCCTCGCACCTGCGGTTCTCGAAAGCTTACGGCAGAGAAAAACTGCTGCGAGTTTTGTAGCGGAAAATCAAAGTTAAAATAATTTTGTGGCAAGTTTCGTCAATTTTTCCACCTCAGTGAGCCACACCCAGGCGGTGTCATCCCGGCGACGCGAGACTAACCGCTCCACCGGGTACGACCCAATTGACGCCATTTTGGCGACCACAGCATTATCCCGACATTGACTTGACAATGCTCTGAACTTGGCCGTGGGTGCGCCTTTCACCTGGCCAGTCTCCGCCCCCCACGCCCGCCCCCATTTCGGTGGATTCGCCGGGCGGCCGAAAAATTGCGCAAAGCTATAAATCGCCGGCATCGGCGCGGTAGTGGGCATAACACGCATCAGTGTGGTCGGCGTAGGAAGTGCTGCGACGAGTGTGGTGAGCGCACGAGCTGAGAGTGGTACACACGTGACAGTAGGGACACACGAGGTCCCCGGGAACGCAGCGGCAGCGGCGGGACCGAACCGGCAGGAAAAATGGTGAGTGGGATGGGAGACAGGGTCTGTGGTTTGGTGTTACACTGCTTTGCTGAGTGACGCGGTTCGCTGTTCTGTGACTTCTAGATTGAATTAATTATGCATAGGGACACAAAATAGCACATTGTTCAATAGTCCCCTTGCAACGTTTTTGGCAAATAGTATATTGCGTTTTTTCATTTTCTAGACGGATACACAGCTACATAAAAATATAAAATATTGCATTTAAAGACATAGTTTATTAGATATAGAATTAAGGATACCATACCACCGATGCTTTAACCCTCACCCTACGGGACGGTTGACAGGCCCTCCTAAAGTTTTTCTTGAATAACTTTTTACACATGCGGCGCATCTTTTAAAGCTTTCAGTAGCTGCGTTTACATTAACTATACGCCTGCTGTCGAAATTGCATTGAAATTGGTCAAGTTGTTTGGAAGATAATTACGTTTTAGTGACGTCATGTTTGTGAAATAAAAGATAAATGTTTGAAAAATCGTAGAAAATATATTTTTTAGCAATTAGCAAATGCAAAACGGGCAAGACATAAAATTAAAATTTTCTTTAAAATGGTGATCTCGAAATTTCACAAATTTGTGCTTTTGACTCGAAAAAAGTAAAAAAAAACTTTTGTATCGCTACAAAATACAAATTCCTAACATTTTTTTTTTTCAAACGAAATATATGTGAGACAACTGATTGTAAACAGTAACCAAACCAAATTTGAAAGCAATATTTATATTTTTGACTGAGGCTTCCTAAGTGTAAGAAACTTATGACGTCATTTTTTCCAATCACTTTTTTGGACTTGTGTTGACCAGATACGAACAAATATGTATTTTGGAGCCAAAACTGTTCTAGGAAAACGCATTTTTATTTAAATTTATCCATTTCTAACTTTGATGTTTTTTGACAGATCAAAATCGCTATTCTAGACGTGGCCGAGTCGAGGTCATTCGCTTGACCCTGGAAGGTCACCCGTTGACCTGAAACCTAAAAATTGCATACCATTAGATTCCTCACATAATAGGCAATATGCTGGTTCTTTCCGCGTTGCTCAATGTTGCTTGGCTTGGAAGTTAGCAGGGGGGCCTGTCAGGCGAAGGTGTCAAGTAGGGCGAAGGTGAAAAAAGCTCGTATTAACTTCGCAATAAACTTCTCCCGTAGAGCGAAAGTCAAAACCCATCGAAAAATAATCATCTTTAGAGTATCACATACCCATCTATTATTTTAAGAAATCCAAACAAATGTTTGCATTTACCCCTTCGAAGAGATGCGTATCCAGACAATCGGTCAAAAATTAAATGCAATATTTAACACGTGAAATGTTGATATGTAATGCTGTACGATACAAAAGCCTCCAACATTATGCAATTGCGGGCGCATATAAAACGCTTCGCTGGATTTTCTCAGAGTTGAGTGATAGTATAAGTAACGTTTAAATTAGCAATGCATTTAATTCCTTTCAAGGAGCGCATTACTTCTTCAATGTTCTTGTAATTGTGCAATCTTAATTTTGACAATCAGACGGTGTAATGGTGAATGAGAGTAAGTAACCACCACAGCTGTATGCTACTCATTATACGAGCTGTGCCGAAAAAGTGATCCGAATTCCGAGCGCTGTATCTTGGACAGCAAAACAACGATTCGATTTAAGTGTCAGTTCACGAATGTGTTTTATATCGCATGTGTAGAACTTCTACAATTTACATTTTAAACTTCAGACACTATTGTTACGTCTGGGCGAATAGCAAACTGAGATTTGTAAAGCTATATTTCACGGAATTACATAGTGCTAAGGATTTTGCATATCATGGGAACTCTTAGCGTCTATCACAAAATTGATCTGTTGTTTTTTGCTTCTTTCTATGCAGGGTACCTACTTCATATGTCAGTCTCTATAGATGCATGGTGTGGTCGAACATACAACGCAGTTTTAAGTTGCATGGTTTCATGCAATTTTAAGTTCATGGAACGCATGCAATTTCAATTGACGTGATTTATATAGTTGCATTTAACTTCAGCGCATTCAATAAACAATCAAGTGATATTATATATTATTTTATTTGGCATTACAATATAATTTCAACGTATGCAATGCATGTGCTATAAAAGAGAACAGGCTATACCCATCCCCTGCCCAGCGTCCCTTGATTTCCAATGCAGTATTAATGGGTTGGTAATTAAGTATGGAGGGGCGCAAAGGTCAATTATGCCTTCCATGATACTAAAACCGCATAGGTGACCGCAGCGCAACTTTCGTACAATCGTAGAGGAAAGACTTTCGATTTGGTTTGGCTATCGAGACATGTGCTACGGGAGCTATTTTGTATTCAGGATGGTGTCGGCAGTCATGCCTAGTCGATGTCATGTCATGTCATGTCATGTCTTGTCATGTCATGTCTTGTCTTGTCGAAAAACATCTGTGGTTTATCCAAGCCTTAACATTTTGTGAACATTGTGAATAATTTAATTTTGTTGAACACCATGATCACAGATTCACAACCTTGTAAGAAGAAAGCTAAAATAATATAACTTTTACCCATACAGTCACACTCTAGACGCTAACAAGAAAGGATCCCGAGCGGCAGAAGTTCGTTTGAGGAGCCAAGTTTTCTCGCGCATTCGTATCCGATTTAAAACAAACGTATTCTTAGCATTTTTAGTTAGGAAATATGGCTGAATTTCGATCGATTTCAGGCGTTTTTAGGGGATGTGAGCCATTCCCTCTTTGATTCGACAGAATGGTTAAATATCCATGATTGCTTAGATCCGTTCTCCCTCGTCTTCTAACTCCCCACTGCCATATTCTGCCTTAACGTTCAACATTCTAGCGCCTCACCCCCGCCTGGTCACACATGTCCTCACCTGCTGCCTTCTCTGGCTCTGGTGAGCGGGTCGTTCTCCCTGTTTCTATCGTCTGTGGCAGACGACATAAATCGATAGCATTACATCACCCACCAATCGATAATTAGTGCCCATTGTTGGCTCATTTGTTCAAATGCCTTCACGCCGAGGGAGAATAAACAAAAAATATGGCAATCTGAAGTAGTTAAGGTCTAGTCTCTCGCGACCAGCCGGGACCTGGACACAAATGTATCGATAGAGTAACATCTGCTACCATCTGAAAATGAGCGAACAGACAGCTTCACAAATGTCACACTATAAATGGTTATGTTTGCTACTTGAATGCAGCGTATCGGTGTAATCGAATGGAAGGGAATATGGCGAAATGACGCGACGAGTCACATAGAGCCGTACCGGCCATGAAAGCGTAGTACCGGGACGCCGGCGGCATACGACTTCACAAGACGACTCAGTCGTGTTGTGCGAGCTCTGACAATGGTGACACACATTATGCACCAGACTCACACGCATATGATTGGAACACCTGTGCTAGTTATGTCGCTGGTCGCATGACATCTATAAGCATCAACAAATAATACCGTAATCGATAAATACCATCAAAGACATCACATAGCATCAATAAGCATTACCAAACAATACAATAATCGATCAATACCATCAAAGGCATCAGTAAATAGCAGACAAGAGGCAGTGCCATCCTTCTGGAATGCTTCAAAATACTACATTTTGTATTGCTAAACAAGTTGACTAATAGACTAATGCCTTTTTGAAAAGTCCTGCATTACCACGATATCGCAAAGATGTAGGATGGGACTCCATGGGTAGGAGGGACAATATGGCAAATCCCTATTTCAGGTGGACACTGGACATGTTGGTGCTGAAATCAAATTCATGCGATATTATCAAGATGTATCATTTCAATTACTGGCATCTGCAATGACATGACCCCACTCTTGATATACTCGTTGGCCAAAAGCCGTGGGCGAACGTCTAGCCTTCCAGACCGTCGTCCTTTATCATCACCATTGTATCTCGCCCTGACGGCTATGTGCGTTCCTGACTGTGGCGCGCCTTCCGACAGATGCTGAGAGCAGCGCTGCTGCTGCTGCTGCTCGGGCTGACCCGAGCGGCCCCGCAGGGCGTCACCACCGGCGCCGAGGACGAGCTCACCCGAGCGGCCCCGCAGGGCGTCACCACCGGCGCCGAGGACGAGCTCACCCGAGCGGCGCCGCAGGGCGCCACCGCCGGCGCCGAGGACGAGCTGCTTCCCCTCCTCTCCGTGCAGACCACCGACGACACCGACCTGACGACCTCCTCCGGACATCAGTCGGACGACGACGTCACAGCAGGAGATGACGTCACGCTCAGAGATGACGTCGTCGTCGACACCGAGCTGCTCTCTCAGCTGGAGGGCGGCGAGGTGCTGGCGCGGCAGCGCGTCGCCGTCGAGGCAGCCGAGACTGTCGACGAAAGCGAGGCAGGCGAGACGGACGAGGCAGGAGTTGACACCGAACTCGAGGCGGCTCTGCCGGTGGCTGAGCCAGCTGTAGAGACCCCGCAGCAGGTGGACCCCGCCGGCGTGCCGACTCAGGAGCCGAACGTGACCACCTACTCGCCACGCGAGCGGTACCAGCCGCCGGCCCCGCAGCCGTCCCTGGCCGAGAATGAGATCGAGGACGTCCAGAGCGTCGCCGAGCCGACTCAACTATCTCCGGTGCGCGTCTTCTTCGAGCCTGCCAGCTACCCGGGGGAGTTCAGCTTCGACCAGGTGCAAGAGCCCGAGTGGTTCTCCGATGATAAGGATGAGGAGAAGGAGGAGAAGCCCTACCACCGGTACCGCGTCTACTACTCCGGGCCACAGCAGGCGGAGCCGCTCCCGGTCGTCCAGCCGCTGTCGGAGACTCGAAAGCCGGCCCCTTTCATCACCCAGTATCCGGTCTCTGACTACAAACCGTCTTACAAGCCGGCCTACAGGCCCGCCTACAGACCCGCCTATAGGCCCGACTACAGGCCCGACTAACAGGCCCGAGCTACAAGCCCGACTACAGGTCTCCGACTACAGGTCCGAACTACACGCCCGCCTACAGGCCCGCCGACAGGACCCCGTACCGGCGGCCTCAGTACCAGAACGTGATCCTGCACGAGCCCGGCCTCTCGTACGAGCGCTATCGGCGCCCAGTACCGGCCAGTGAGCCCAACCTGCCTGCCGTCGGCTTCCCGCCCGTGGTCCAGCTTCGCCGACAACCTGCACACGAACGTCGACTTTCTGGGCGAGTCTTTCGGAGCGCGCGTGACCCGTTCGCCAGGACACCCCCACTCCGAGGACCACCACCGTCGCTGGCGCCGCTCGCCCAACCTGGCCGCGCTGGTGGGCGACTCTGGATTCTTTCCAGCCGACGCCGATCGACCACGGTGTGCCGCACCATGCCGGGAAGCTGGCGCTGAAGGGCGAGCACCGCGGTCTCGCGCTGCACGCCATCGCTGAGGTGAAGGAGATCCACCCGGGCGGCCACCACGTACCTCAGCACAGCTCCCACCAAGGTCACGGAGCGCCTCACCGCATGCCCCATCACGACAGGAAGCACATGCCGCACATGCCTCACCAGGCACCGAAGCACATGCCGCACATGCCTCACCACGCACCGAAGCACATGCCGCACGCCGCTCACCATTCGAAGCCGGCCGTGACAACTGGCTACCTGGCCCCGAAGGCGAGTCACCATAAGGGCGACAGCTACGGCGTCTACGACGAGTACCCCAACGAGCGCATCGTCAAGGACTACGGCGCACCGTCCAAGGCCTGGGACTACGTGCTGTCCGCTACAGGTCACCCCAAGGGTCACCACGCGAAGGGACACGGCGCTCATGGTGCTCGCATGAGTGGTCACCGCACCTACGAAGCGCCCACCGCGTACAAGGCGCCGGAACCTAGCTACCATGCCCCTAAGACCGAGTATGGCACACCGAGCCTGAATACCATGCACCTGAGCCTGAATACCATGCTCCCGAGCCTGAATACCATGCACCCGAGCCTGAATACCATGCACCTGAGCCTGAATACCATGCTCCCGAGCCTGAATACCATGCACCTGAGCCTGAATACCATGCTCCTAAGACCGCCTACCAGGAGCCCGAGTACCATGAGTCAGAGTATGAGCCGCGTCCTGAGCCTGGGTACAATGCTCCTAAATCCGATTATAATGCTCCGTCGTACTCTCCCGAGCCTAAGTATATGGCGCCAAAGAATGCATATTATGCTCCTGAACCCGAATATCATGCTCCTGAACCCGAATATCATGCTCCTGAACCTGAATACCATGCTCCTGAACCCGAGTACCATGCTCCTGAACCTGAATATCATGCACCCGAACCCGCATACAAGGCACCTGAACCCGAGTTATCATTGCACCCAAACCCGCATACAAGGCTCCTGAACCCGAGTATCATGCACCCAAACCCACATACAAGGCACCTGAACCTGAGTACCATGCACCCAAACCCGCATACAAGGCTCCTGAGCCAGAGTACCATGCACCCAAGACCACATACAAGGCTCCTGAACCTGAATATCATGCACCCAAACCTGCATACAAGGCTCCTGAGCCCGAGTACCATGCACCCAAACCCGCATACAAGGCTCCTGAACCTGAATATCATGCACCCAAACCTGAATATCATGCTCCTGAACCCAAGTACCATGCCCCTAAACCTGAATATCATGCTCCTGAACCCGAGTACCATGCTCCTGAACCTGAATATCATGCACCCAAGCCCGCATACAAGGCTCCTGAGCCCGAATATCATGCACCCAAACCTAAATACCATGCTCCTGAACCCGAGTACCATGCTCCTGAACCCAAGTACCAAGCTCCTAAACCTGAATACCATGCTCCTGAACCCGAGTACCATGCTCCTGAACAAGATTACCATGCCCCTAAACCTGAATACCATGCTCCTGAACCCGAGTACCATGCTCCTGAATACAAAGCCCCTGAACCCGAGTATCACGCACCCAAACCTGCTTACAAAGCCCCTGAACTTGAATATCATGCACCAAAAACCTCTTATAAAGCCCCTGAGCCAGAGTACCATGCCCCTGTTTACAGAGCCCCTGAACCTGAATATCATGCACCCAAACCCGCATACAAGGCTCCTTCACCCGAATATAATGCACCCAAACCCGCATACAAGGCTCCTGCACCCGAATATAATGCACCCAAACCTGAATACCATGCTCCTGCACCCGAATATCATGCACCCAAACCATGCATACAAGGCACCTGAGCCCAGAATATCATGCACCCAAACCCGCTTACAAGGCACCTGAACCCGAATATCATGCACCCAAACCAGCATATAAGGCTCCTGCACCCGAGTATAATGCACCCAAACCCGTATACAAGGCTCCTGCACCCGAATATAATGCACCCAAACCTGAATACCATGCTCCTGAACCCGAGTACCATGCTCCTGAACCCGAGTACCATGCTCCTGAACCCGAGTACCATGCACCAAAAACCTCTTACAAAGAGCCTGAACCCGAATATCATGCACCCAAACCCGCATACAAGGCTCCTGAGCCCAAATATCATGCACCGAAACCCGCATACCATGCTCCTGAACCTGAATATCACACGCCAAAAACATCTAACAAAGAGCCTGAACCCAAATATCATGCACCAAAAACCTCCTACAAAGAGCCTGAAACCGAATATCACGCGCCAAGGCCTGCTTACAAAGCTCCTGCACCTGAATACCATGCACCGAAAACCTCTTACAAAGAGCCTGAGCCCGAGTACCACGCACCAAAACCCGCCTACAAAGCCCCCGAAACCACCTACAACGCCCCGAAGAGCGCCTACGCGGCACCATCCTCTGGCTACTCCGCACCTGTGTACGCCCCGACTCGCAGCTACCTCGGCCCTGTAGCGCACAAGCCCTCCACCAGCTACGAGGCCGCTCCGCACGCCAGCAAGCACACCACCTACGAGGGTCCCAGCGACCACAAGTACACAGCGCCAACGTTCGCGACGGCTCAGCCGGGGCCGGTGGGGTACAGCGCCCCGTCCCGCGGTCCCCGGTACGAGATCGACTACAAGGCGTACCGGCCAGCGCCCGTCATGCCGTACGATGACGGCGCGCTCCCGCTGAAGGGCTCCTGGGGCTTCACGCACGGCGCCAAAGGAGGCCGGGCCGGTCCGCACGCCGCCAGCTACGGCAGCGCCGGCGTGTCCGTGCACGGCCGCGGCTGGGCCAGCCCCACGATGCGGCCGGCGTACGCGCCCGGGAACTACCTTCCCGGCCTGCTGGCCACGCCGCACTTCAACGGACAGGGCGGCAATGGGGTGAGTGCCGCCGCAGAGACAGACAGTCAGACAGTCAGACAGTCAGACAGTCAGACAGTCAGACAGTCAGACAGTCAGACAGTCAGACAGTCAGACAGTCAGACGGACAGGACAGACAGACAGTCAGTCAGGACTGAGTCTGCTTCTCATGGATGGTGTTAGCTGTTTAGGTTTATTCACTTGTGACAGTATCACTATCGAGCTTAACCATTAGAATCATATGTTGACAATAACAGCAAGCATTGTATAGCGTTCTGTTGATCACCTTCGGCTGTCTCACCAGATATGGTTCATGGCTTATCGCGTCGACTTGCCCATCCAAGGTTGAGATTGGTGTTTGAGATGATCTAGCGTTTTGCAACCCGAACGAGTATAAATGCATACAGCAACATTATTTTCTACAAGGGAAGACATGGAGATAGGATTAGGGAAATGCTTTCTCCTTTTCAAGCTGCTGTTCACAGCTCGAGCTGTTTATTTATGCAAAAGCTAAACACGAAAAGCATCATTGTCCTGTGAATGTTATAAGCAATACCAACAGCTCAGCACATATTTCCATCTATAAGCTTTGTAACCAAAAATTAAGGATTGGACAAAGCCAGGAGCCCAAATATTGTCCTTTTATAACGACACTTCTGTTCATCGTATACTCATAATCATGGATCCACGTATCGAGTATTGTTATCTTGTTCGCGCTTATGTCCACCCAAACCCACAAAACCACACACCAAAAAAGGTAGATACTTATTTGAGTCTCGCTGCCGCCTCGTCGTCATTGTATCTCTGTCGGGCTTATCGCTCTGAATGTTTTTTTTATCCTACCCCGAAACTGGCTATTAGGGAGACCCCCGCCGTCTTCCATATCACCCCGCCCACACACACGCATCACTACTGGTCACAATACGTCACAATCACCACACATCCAAGGCCGTGGGTAATGGAGACGCTCACGCGTCACGTGTGACGAGTGAGCCGTGACATCACACGTGACGCTAACTCGTCACGTGTGACGCTGTGACGCCCATCTGACGGCGTCACGCCATCCAGCTGCGTCACGACTGTCACACGAACACCGGATCCGCCGCCGCCGTGGTGACGTATTCAGTCGGTCACGGCTGAGACACAGCAGCGGCAGCATCACTATTCACTACACTAGGTATCATCAGGATCGTCTTCACTGACCGGGCAGGCGATGCTGGAATCATTAGTCGACAAATGGTACTTCAGGCTAATGGCAATGCTACTTCAATATTTGAGCATGCTTATTTATACAGACAGACGATTTAATTTATTTGTGACTGTTTTAAAGGGGGTTAAGTAAGCCATAACTGTCGATAACTACCCAAAGTTATCGTGTTGTGAATGCTCCAGTATTTTAAGGCACTTTTCGCACCATGAACCTATCTGGTTCATGGTCATTTTGGACAACATGTGTTCGATTGCGATTACACCGTTCAAATGGTCATTAGGAAGTAATTATCACCTTATAATTAATTATAATGACACTGTAATAAGTGACCAATTAGCTAACATTAACAACTTCTGTAACGTAAAATGATAAAATGTCATCACATGTACCGTTGACAAATGATCCTCATCATTTTGGCGTGGGAGGGTTAGAACTTTATTATGTAAAATTCGTACGTCGCGCTTTCTCACCCTGCAATGCTATAATTTCAACCTGCATGAATTCGTATATTCACAGCTTTAATATGACTCAAAATGCCTGTTTGTGACTGCTTGTTTCTCACAATGTGACTTGAATATTAGCATGTGCAATTTCTTAGCATGTTTACCAACTATGTCATGCATCAACGCCTATCCTCCATTAAGGTTAAATTCGCTCATGTTCTAGTTCTTTAACTACAAAATATTTGAACATTCTCTGGTTTGCCAGTTGTGTTTATTTGCTGTACCTGATGTGGTGCAAAAAAAAATGAAATCGACACCATGCATATAAATGTGTTCTGCCTGCTGCAAAGATCATGATTTCATTATCGCATGCTCGCGCCTGGAATGCCAATAATTCAACGTTCATTGTCATCCGCACACATTGTTAAGTAATGCGTTGGTCTATAGTTTTCCCCATAGCAAAGACAGCGACAGTAAAGACTATATTCACAGTGACGGACATCTTTATGAATATCTCTGCTACTCGGAACTGTCGCTCTAACTACGTAGCAGAATCTGCACGGACGATGCCATGGCCTGTCTCCGTGACCACGTGACCTGTCTCCGTGACCACGTGACCTGCACGTGACGCCTGACGCTGCACGCCTGCATGACCCTGTGTTCTCCCGTCTTCTGATACAGGTCTACCTGTTCATCCCGACAGCACATTAGAGCTGAGTACGGCTACCCGCCACCACCTGCCGGCGGCTACGGGCCCTGGTGGACCAAGCTGGGACGTCTCATCGGCACCGACCTGGTCGTCAGGAACTACCACGCGGCGCCCGTCGCAACTCAAGCCTCTGCTGGCCACCTCTAGATGGCACCACCGTCCGCGGGTCGCGCCGGTCCGGGCTGGATCGTGATTGGCTGCGACGCGAACGCCTGTGGTTTTGATTGGTGGACGGGTGAATGTGTCTTTCAGAGCCGTAATGTGTCAGTCAGTAGGCGATTAATGTATTTGTATTCAACCACTGTTTCTAGGTACAATTGCGCTGTCTTATTATAGTGATCTTGAGATATTGTATTTCCAGGCGGAATACTATCTTCAGGGCCGTATTTATTTTGTACGTACACTCTGATTGTACTGATTTTGTGTGTGTACTGTCTAACAAAAGCGCTTAGGACGTTTAGTGCCGAGCGCTAGCCATGCGAACAATACACCTCATCAGTAACTGATGCCTTTTTATCAGCTGTCACCGATTCACTGTCACCGATTCACTTGAAACAATCGAATAATAAATAGTAAAACAACATTTGATTCGCGGGGAATCGATCGGTAGCTTCAATGTATATAGCCAGGAGTTGTAAACTGTTGCAGATTTCACTCACGTGGATAAGGCAGCGCAGAGGTCCTGCCACACACGCTATGACAACCGTTTATGAATGCTGCCGATCCGGTGCGTACTAATGTTCTGCACGCACTAATGTGTTCACAGGCTGTGAGTGAAACCGATCGTTTAATGACTCTGCGGCCGAGGGACGTCATACGTCATTTTGTCAAACTGATGTCAGATTGCAACAGTAGCTGCAATGGAAAAAGTGCCGACTAATTTGTAGGCATCAAAGCATGACTGGGCAAACTCAAGATGTGCCAACAGAAGGGTACTCCACATCAAGCAGTCATCCAATTCCAAGCAGTAAACATTGTTCAATTAATGACATATATAAACTGCGGCACACAACAGTACCAGCGACTCCAACGCAGCACACAGCAGTACCAGCGACTCCAACGCAGCACACAGCAGTACCGCACTCTGTGGAAGACTGCAGTCCGACACAGAAACATAACACCACTATCGGAAATGTGACCCCCGTCTTGCAGACATTCGCTTTGATCTGGCATTCCAACACCAGTATCCTACAACATCGATCAGAAGAAGGTTCAAGATGCCCCTACACGTTATCTTTTCGATTGTTATTTCATTCCGTAACATACCAATACGGAAAGAAATAACCTTCGAAATCAAACTATTACCAAAGGTACCATCATCGCGGGCGATGATTGGTACATCGATCACACACCAGCCGTCAGCCGCTATTAATTTAGTGCTAGTTCAACTCAATAGCGGCGGAAACATCGTCAGTGGACAGACAAGTGGACCTATTGGACAACAGTAGAGTCTTCCTGTTTGATCAAATCAAGAGAGCCCAAGATGACAGCACCGCCAGCCCGCCCATCTGCCGCGTGTCATCATCGCCCCCCTGTTAAGACACATCCCCGGCCGCGGCGCCCAGTCGACTTCCCACTGATGAGTCCCGTGCTCACAGACTGTGGCGCAGACAGGAGCCGCCGCGCCGACGCATCACCCTCGATTTACGCCCCACTACACATTCACAAGCCAGCTACTGAAACGTGCCGCCGTGACGTCACAGCCTACCCGTGCGAGCGGCGCGTGCGTGAAGGGAGGCGGAGCGGGGCGGGGCGGGGACGGGGGCGGGGCGGCCACATCTGTCTGACATCCAGGGAACACACGTCGGCCGACGTTGTTGATGAAACTGATACACGGCCGAAGATTGTGATTGCGCGGCGCAAAACGGTGATTATCGACGATGCCGCGCGGCAGTTGGCAAAGCTGGGTTACGTCACAGAGGGAGGCACCGACGGTGTGTGTGTGTGTGTGTGTGTGTGTGTGTGTGTGTGTGTTGCCGCGTGCGCGTGCGCGTGCGCGTGCGCGGCGCGTGCGCGAGCGCGTGCGCGTGCGCGTGTCGGCAAGTGTTGTGTGTGTGTTGTGTGGTGTTTGTGTGTTGTTGTGTGGGTGTGTGTAGATGAGTTGTGTGTGTGTGTGTGGTGATGTGTGTGTGTGTGAGTGTGTGCAGTGTGTGTGTGTGCTGTGTGTGTGTGTGTGTGTGTGTGTGTTGTGTCGTGTGTGTGTGTTGTGTGTGTGTGGTTGTGTGTGTGTGCTTGTGTGTGTGTGTGTTGTGTGTGGTGTGTGTGTGTGTGTGTGTGTGTGTGTGTGTGTGTGTGTCATGTGTGTGTGGACAGGCACTGTGCTGCTGGTCACCGAACCTACACGGTATCGGAGACTCACATATCGGGAGACTCACATATCGGGAGACTCACATATCGGGAGACTCATATCGGGTGACTCACATATCGGGTGACTGACATATCGGGTGACTCACATATCAGGTGACTGACATATCAGGTAACTGACATATCGGGTGACTGACATTTCGGGTGACTCACATTTCGGGTGACTGACATATCGGGTGACTCACATTTCGGGTGACTCACATTAATGTTATGAAACGCAGGCACTGTGAAGCGGTCACCAAATACAGAGACGATAACTGAACCGAATCAGCAAACTGCAGCTATGTAGCAGAATTAGAGCATGGCTATGCAATAGACTGTTGCAAAATGGACGAAGCTACTTACCAAAAGTTCTGCCGCTTGGATTCTTGATCCATTGCTCTTCCTGATTTCAAAACAGTTTTTGTTTCAGCTCTAGCATTGTTAAAAATTAAAACCCTTATTTGAACCCTTAGATTCTGCCCCCCCCCCGGTAGCTTTTCGCCTGCCGCTTCTAAGCCGTTAGACCTAGCGTCTTGAAACTTTTTTACTTTTCCTAGAATTAAATAACGCGTGTTGACAAAATTAAATAAAAATCGGCTCAGCAGTGGCGGTCCCAGGCTCATATTTTTGGGAGGGCGTTACGAATGCGATTGTGCGACGCATACTTCCTTCGTAATTTGAGGTGAATAAATGTGTCAGAAAGTATTTCACTGCTATATACATCATACATACTTGGATTATGCATATTTTTGGGCAGAGGCATACACAGGTACATAAAATGGGAGGCAAAATCCTTCGTCAAATTAGGTTCAAATTCAAATAAGTAAGATGATAAAAGGCGTTCCGCACATGGTGCCCCCAACGTTATTTACCGACCTGGATTCACCTATACGCAATGTATTACATTCAACAAATTACAGCAAAAAAGTTATGCGACTTTTCTATCGTCCCAAACAATCACGAAAAGCACATATTATCAGAAAATCATTTTTTCATCCCTTAATCACGCCTATGATTTTGTTAATTTTATACTGTCCCATTTAATAAATTGAAGACCAAATTGAAGACCATTACATTGGAAGCTCAAAAACGTTTTAGGCATGAAAATTGGTCGAATCAGATTGCTGCAATGACCTTAAAAAAACACTCAAAATTTTCGTATTTTGCTTACCCTGACCCCTCATTTTTGAACAAAAAAGGAAATTTCGGGGTCCTAAAAGAAAAATATTGTCATGGCGAACCGAATGGTGGTCATGGCCCATCGAAATCGGCCGAGCGGTTCTCGAGATCTCTGGGGGGGGGGGCAAAATCTGCCCCACAGGTTAACGTAAATCTGGCCGCCCGCAGGGAATATGTTTAGTGGAGCTAAGTAGCCTTTAAATTTACTGCGCAAATATATCCCGTCAATACAAAACCGCAAACGCATGGCACCATGCGGTTTGCTGGGGTTTGGAGTTCGTGGATCATTAGCGTTGACAAAGATCAGTGCCTACTGCCTAGTAATGCCCAGCTAGCGCGCTGGTTGGGCACTACTAGGCAAGCACCCGCATTACTAGGCATTAGGCAAGTACCCACTGCAGCGGGTGCTTGCCGTAGGATGACGACACTTCCCTATTTACCGCCCTTTCGATAATAGGTAGACTGTACCGCAGTGCCGTTGTGACGTGCGGTGCAGTCTACCACTCGCTCTGATGTGTGCGGAACACCACGATGCAGTCTCCGGATGTCGCACTTCTTTCATTGTTGGATAATGAATACGGGAAATACTTAGACTGTGTAGCTAAAACTTATGCTTCGCGGCACAGTATACCAGTTAATTTGAAGAAGATATCACCAAGCTGCAGTCTCCGGTCCACCTGCTCGCTACGAGCAGCCGTAAATATACCTAGTCAGCTATTAACAGCTGTGACATGAGGTGCTTGTCAATTAGCAATGTACTTTCTGTTTGGAAATAAGTGTGGGCGTGGACTAAGAGCATGTTTATACTGAGCTTAATTAAAAATAGCATGCGCAAAAGCTGAACATTATTCGATTTGCACTTGAATAATATCTGATGTTGCGTACCGAACAGCACGAAGAAACTGTTCGGAAATTTCAACATACTGCACTCAAACACATCTGTCTGAAGCATATAGCACGACGCCACAAACATGACACAGATACTGAAAACATCGATGCTATTTATTTGCTAGAGTTAGGCACAGTAGCCGGTTGGCGGAGAGTTGACACAGGAAAGACTATAGAAGACGTTATCATCACATCAGCTCCCGGCTCGGCAGTGTCGGCGGCAGCACGACAGGTATCAGGCTCAATGAGACACAACACTCCCTGCCGCCGCCGCCGCCGGGGCAGCGGGCGGCGTTTTCTCACGCTGATATACAGAACATTGTACCGCAGTAAATGCAGAGTTACTCGGGCGGAAAACGGAGCAAGTTGAGCTACGCGCCTCCACTAACAGATGGCGGCACCGTAGCCGGCGCGGACGCCGCCGTCAAGAAAGTGCACACTGCACACGGTCACGTATTTGGCGAGACGATGGAGTATGACACAGGTCTTGGCGAGTAAGGG
This sequence comes from Semibalanus balanoides, assembly GCA_014673585.1. Lineage (NCBI taxonomy): Eukaryota > Metazoa > Arthropoda > Thecostraca > Balanomorpha > Balanidae > Semibalanus > Semibalanus balanoides. The sequence goes on along the minus strand of VOPJ01016418.1, from coordinate 6,235 downwards.
TCGGGCCGCCCAAGTAACGGGAGGCCCAGTGGCAAGCTCGAAATCTCCATCGCAGCAAAAGATGGGATGAGCTTTGAAACAGCATGGCGCCGTCATTGGCATACAACAGGAAAATCCCACAAGAAAGTCGCACTCTGGCTAGAAAAGACAAAGGCACGTCCATTGGAAGGCCGCATTGGGCCCCGCAGTGGGGCCCGCAGATAAAAGACAAAAGGCGGTACAAGGCAATGTTCAACAACAATCCCCACTCTCTCCTGTTCTCCCTGCCGACTCAGCGGCGACCAACAAACTTGCCGAGCGGCGCACAGACACATCGGGGAGCCAATTGGAAACGAGACACTGGTGGCACGCTCGGCGCCAGTCCCAGTCGACACACGCGCGCGACAGCCGACGCGACGCAGCTAACTACACACTACTGAATAGGATTATCACGTCGATGTCGTAACTTTGGTTATGCTAGCTTCCAGCCGCCCGGCGCCAGCGCTTCCCGCGCGTCGCCGCCGCATCAGACGTGCCAGTAATGCTCGGGGAACACCTCGCGGTCCTTCTGGAGCGCCTGCAGGATCGAGGCGCCCGGGTCGATGGCCGCGACGGACGGGGGTGCGGGGGTACCTCGCGCCTCGCCCCCGGCTGAGATGGAGGGTGGCACGGGCAGCGGGCCAGAGACGGCCGCGGTGAGCGCCGCTTGGGTGGCCGGCGTGGACACCAGACACGCGTTGGCGAGGCTGGCGTTCAGCAGAGAGATGTCGGCACTGAGCGATGCCATGGAGACGGCGCCGCGCGGCTCCGCGGAGAGAGGTGTGCTTGATACTGGAACGGAGACGAGGGTGGGCAGAGCGGTACGGTCAGGCAGGGACGCCAGCTGCAGGCAACTACTACTTGGTAGAACACACGGTACATTATCACACCAGGATCACATCACCAGGACAGGATCACATCATCAAGGTCTGCAGGATGCATTCTTTCTCAGTAGAGTGTAGTATGACTTCGGTATGAGCCTGAAGAGTACGAGCCAAATCTGGTGAGGGTTGCTGGTCGAATGCCTGATAGCTATTGGACAGCAACACCGTATGCGTTCCGCAATGTTCTGAGCAAACTTTACCAAAATATGGAGGGGAAAGACGCAATGGGATGGGAGAAAGGTCAAATGTTGGGGAGTTAACAAAACAGTTTCTATTTAGAAGACACCTGAAACAAACGTTTGCAGTAACTGAACAAGGACTGCAAATCGAAAAATGGTTAATGTTAACTGTCTCAGTTTATAGGAATAATACAAAGAAAGGTCCCTGAGCATATGCTGATAAAATATAAGGTGATAAAATATTCCAAAAGAAAGGAAAAGGACGGTTTACAAGGTATATGACAGTACCAACCAGGACCAATCGCAACACAAGGCATTTTCACACTCATTTTCAAACTGAAAATGTGCAAAATGCAGACACTATCATTGAAAAATAGAAGTTGGCAAAACAAGGAACTGAAAAACGAACAAGCATCGCGAACATTTTCCAGTTATGATGTACACACACGTTACTGTGACAGAATACAACTTACCTTCGCATTCAAGTTCCAGCAAAGCCGTGCTTATGAAACCGTAATTCAGCGAGAAAGCGAATATAAAAACATGTATTTTAACACCCTGTCCCGAAAATCACATTCCATTAAAAATGTCCTGTGATTTTTGTTTGGTGAATAACGATTTTCACCTTTCAGCTCAATGCAATTTACGATGACAGACTAAGGCAACATTCTTAACATTTTTCGCAAATTATAATACTCACGTTTAATAATTTCGTTACATTATGGATAAGGCTGATAAGAAGTAAAAACTAATAGGAGGAACGATTCCTTTGCTTTGATCGTGGTGATGATTTGCAATCCGTACACCAGCGTCAAAATAAGAGACATATTGCAAAAAATCAACGTACATTACAAGTCTAAAATAAGAAATAAGAATGCAAATGTCATAAAGCTGAACAACTGTCTTTGCTAACGAATGGAGCGAGGTGATAGTTTGGGACGTTAAAGTGCAGCAGCTGCTGCCGTTATTTAGCGCCCAGCACACGCATTCAAATTGCTTAAAAACATATCGTAACATTACGAAACGGGGTCTAAAAATCTTGTAAGATAAAAATAGGGTACCGTGGCAGTATAGTATACTGCCGGCATTTTTATGTTAGCATTTAATTTGTATCAAACATTGAACGGCTTCTAAGACGTGATTATGACAGTGTTGATACTATTTCTGGATGAAGACTATGATGAAAACAGTCTAGCACTTACACCCCCGTGAGAGCTGCCATTACCTGGCACCGCAGTAGGTACCATTATCCCCGCTTCACTGATCAACGTGGCCTCTTCTGCCAAGTACCCACTCTCCTCTAATTGAGTTAAATGATTATCGTTTCGCTCCACCGGTTTTGGTCAGTCAATCCTTTGACGGATCATCAGTGTGGTGAGTGGTTGCGGTAAATGACATCGGTGTTTATTAAGTATTGCGGCGTGTATATATGTATCATTACAATCACAACGTTTAATGTATATGAATGACATCGGTGTTTATTAATGTATCATGAAGCTCATATTATCCCACGTCCTTAATGTAATAGTAAAGGAAAAGCGATGCAAGGAACAATTTATGTCGAGTAGTAAGTAGGTAAATGCGTGGAAGTTGCATCAGACACATTGCAATTGATCTCTGGTCTTGAATTTAAATACTAGCCGAATAAAAGTGGCAACATCGGATTACATGTGTTTATGTAACTCAACCCGTCGTTCAATTTAGGATACACGTACACTTTCGCACCTAAAATCAGCTCATGAACGCAGGATCCAAGCATATGTACAAACAAGCGAGGTGAATCAATTCGACCCCCTTCAGTATGTGTATAAAAGGCACGGCCCCAGCTGGCGCCTGCCGCATTCTTCGACCACCCCAACGTTAGTTCCGCCGTGTCCCTGACCTACGTCTAGACACCACCTGGATACCCAGCGCCTATCGGCCCTGTTACTGAGTCATAACGCACAGCCGCCTATCCCCTCCCCAATCATCGATCCTTTCAGAAGAGGCAGCCGGTGAGACGGCCTTCCTCCAGCCCGGCGACCGCAGCCGGGATAACCTCCGTCCGTGAGACGATAAGCATCCGATAAGTTCGCCGCCGACCTCCGCGGCCGTTCGGACACACAGGAGCCGCGCGCCACCGTCACACACCCGTGACGATCAGGGTGACGATTGGGAGTCACCGTCTCACCGACCACGGAGGTCAGACGGTGACGCAGAGATAGCGGACAATCGAAGCCGATGGGGGCGACCGTGACGATCGGGGGGGGGGCGGTTGCGACAGAGGGGTGTCGCCCCCTTCGCGGGCGCCCGCCACGCCACATGACCCGCACAAGCTGCTCAGTGCTCATTCCCGCCCGGCCCATCAGGGTCAGCCGAGACGGCCAGAGACGGTTCGAGAAACGCGACCGGCAGGGACGTGACACCGCCTTCGGAGCGGCCCGCGCAGTGTTGCGACAGTCGCGTCAGACATCTGTCGCGAGCGCGCCACCCCCGCCTCCCCCCGTGCGGGGCACCGGAGCAGCCCGGGGCGCGGCACACACGACACAGCCGCTGTACAAAGAAGGCCGCCGGAACGCGGTCGAGGTTGGCGAACGTGATGACGTCATCAGAGCCCACCCACCGGCCATTACTCATCGAAGGAGACACAGCACATGCAATCTGATGACTCTAAAATTATTATCGTCGGTCACCCCCACTGATATTTTATCATCCGAGAATATTACATAGAATGTGTTCCCCTGACCTAAAACTGCTTAACTGCAGCAAGGAACACAAATACAAAAACAAACGAGAGTGGATATATTTTATACTGCTTCCAGTGAGACAACATCAAATGGGTTTGGCCCGCCAGAGAGGTCAACGTATTATGAAGGTGAAATAAAGATCAACACTAGTCACTACTGAAGATCGGATAATCCATACGGCGAATTAAACAATAAGTAGAGTTTCATAAAATGATGCTGACGCAAACATTTTGTCATTTGGACTTTGTCACGTTTTGTCCCACCAAAAGGCTAATTTATTCAATTACATACATATACAAAGAAGTAATTCAGACGGAGTGAGTGAGGCCGCGAAGCGGCCTCACTAACGTAGTCTTACAGATGGGCCCAAATCCGACTATCGTGTGCTTGCTTGCTTGCTCGCTTGCTTGCCTGCTTGGCGTGGGTTTCAGGGATAACTACCGTTTCACTGCACTGATTTATGCAAAAGTATACATGAATAACTTGCCGTAAAATAACACATGGTGAGGCTACGTGAAATATTTAACACAACTGAAGAAAACTCTCACCATCTATAGATAAAAAAAAAATGAATATCAGTTGGCAGGATAAGGCACGTGCTTTTGACTTCGGAATTCACCTCCGCAGGTGAGAATCAGAAATAAAAATCTAAGTAGCCACAGAAAGGTGCAGGGTAATATTGCTTTACTATTGCATCAAACAACAATGCTTATCAGTTGCCGACACAAATGAAATAACTCGCTCCGTCTGCTTCATGCCATGCATGCCTTACTAGTCACCAATACAAACATCGCCGCACATGCTCTTACACATACGGTCGAATGAAAATATATTGAGCATTTTATATTTTATTATTTTACTTTTTCATTACATTCAATTCCATTACAAAATACTCGTGAAAAAAACACATCCTAGTGAACCCCATTTTTAACTCCAATTTATATTCATAGGTTCTAACAAGCAGTACGAGCAGTAAAAGGCTGCCAGAAGATGCAAATGCAAATGCAAATAAAGCAGTAAAAGGCTGCCAGAAGATGCCGGAAGATGCAAATATATCGTCTTCGAAGTTCAAGGAATCTAAATTAAACAGATTGGTTGCATTCAGCGAATGCATTGTATAATAAATACAAAGAAGACTTAGAGCTGGTTCAAATGTGTAACGTCACGTTCAAGTTGGGTTGCGGTCACCTGGCCGAGTATAAATTTCGTTTGTAGGACATTTGTATCACATAATTTAACAAATTTTACTTTTGAGGTCGGCAGGTTAAAAGGACAAACTTGATACTGGACAAGAAGCCGGAAACCAACGATGTTTTAGAAACGGCCCATTACTTTAAGCGCTCGGCCCATTCCGTTAAGCGGTCCTTGTTTTGACACACGTGATGGAGGGTCACTGACCTCAATGAACTGGAGGAGCGTGCACTGGAGGGGCTAATTTGCCCCCCCCCCCACCCACATATCGGGTCCCTAAAATAAGCACTTCCAAAACTGCAGGATAAGATCAACCTTCTATGCAAAGTGCCTGACCGTATTTCAATGTCTCCGAGGTCAAAGAAAATCAAAACTGTGACAACCACAGAAAAATAATACAACACGTCTTTATGAATGGTATCATCCGCTCACTATCATGTAGAACAAAGGAACTTTACTAATACAAAGACTCGTGGCTCGTCTGTGACAGAGTGTACTTTCCGTGGTTCTAAGTGAATATCTTGTCAATGAAAAGAAATATTATGTTCAAGTGTTCGCTCCAGTCCAGCTGCACGCCGTTTTTTCTGCATCAACTAGAGTCGACGCATTGCATTTTTGAACAACGAAAGTTGATGAAAACTTAATGACGATTATTGGTGTTTTAGGGCGTCGCCACTGCCTGATTATGTGGCGCCCATGCAAGTTGTGATGCTCTAAGACATGCATGGCGTGTATCATGTAAGAAAACAACTGTAAATATGTTTGATAAGCGTAAAAAAGCCGGCCGACCGGCCGAAAAAAACGAAAAAACACGGCCTCGACGGTGTTCCTTGCAACTTATACGCTGTTCCAACGTAACCACAGCAGCAACGATAAGATCAACCATACACATTCATTGTTCTAAGTGTAAAATCCTTGCACAAAAAAAAACATAAGCATGCTGCATAATTTGCCATATCAAATGGCGTATGAATCGCCGTGGCGGCCGGCCGACAACCATAAGCCTCGATCAGTAGACTTCTGTGTGTACTGTGCTGTGTGTACTGACCTTGTGTGTACTGACCTGTGTGTAGCCGGTTCATGTTGATCATGGAGCCGGCGTTGGTGGAGCCGGGCTGTGTGTAGTGTGTACTGACCCGTGTGTAGCCGGTTCATGTTGATCATGGAGCCGGCGTTGGTGGAGCCGGGCTGTGTGTAGTGTGTACTGACCTGTGTGTAGCCGGTTCATGTTGATCAT
>VOPJ01016417.1:0-35680 GCA_014673585.1 Semibalanus balanoides | reverse complement strand
AAGAAAGAGCAATGATTCTTACATCGTCGTGTTTGTATTATCAAGGCACTTTGAATTGATGACGACCTGGTTAGGTCAACTTAAAAATTTGACCAAAGGTCAAGGTCATTTTGTAACAAAGATAGCTCATGTTGCACAATGCACATGGGGCAAAGTGACTCGACAAGACATAGGCAGTGGTGTCATCCGCACGTCTCTATTTTAATGCTATGCAGAGTTTTAAGCAAACAGTTGCTGATGACCTCAGAAGACCTCATATGACCTTGCAGAGGTCACTGAGAAGCAGTTGCATCTGGGTCATCAAGAATGAGCTAAAATATCAAGGGCTCTGAAATAATTGGCCTGATCAAATAAATATTATCTAAACAGGAAGCATTGTATATTTTCCCATTCACTTATAATGGGGAGGTATGAAAATTGACCTGAACTTAAGTCACCGATACACTAAAAGAAATATATAAATGGTTAGTTCTTATGACCTTATAAATCCTGCAGGTTTCAAATCTCTCGAACGAAATTGTGGCTTGGGCAGGGACGGATCCAGGGAGGGAACGGGGCTAGCAGCCCCTTTTACAGAAATTGGTGCCCCTGCGCGCCGAAGCCGCAAGGACGCCAAGTTTTGCGCTGCAGGCGCAATCTGGGAACCGCAGGCTCTCCCAAACCCATGGAGGGCGCCCCCTAATTCTGGGGAGTGCACCCTGATGCCCAAAAAGCATCCTGAACTTCAGATCTTCGGAAGCGTGCCCTCGAACGCGATTAGGCATGCACACCGAATCTGAGGAGGGAGGCCCGAATCTGATGAGGGCGCCCACAAATACATAAAGAGTGCTTTGAAACTAATGGATGGCACTCCCAATCCTGGGGGCGCTCCAAATACCGATGAGGGAGCCCTGATCTCCGAAAAGCACCCACACTTCGAAAGGGCGTCTCGACTCGAGCCCGTGGAGGGTGCCTTCTAAATCATATAATTGTAAAACAAAGGTTTGAGTGTGTTACAATCAGTGTCGTCGCCAGTATTCTTAGGTTGGGGACAACAGGATTTTGATCATGGGGCTACGTCAGTGAAAAAGAGCCACCACTCAGGTCCAACGGGCCGTTCACACCGCACTGCCGGGATTTTTGTTTTTGTGCTTACTGCAGCCAGAGCCCCCACAACTCAGGTTCAACGGGCCGTCACAACCACGCTGCAAGGGAATGCTCACTGCCGGCCAAGCCTCACAACATCAGGTCCACGGGCCGTACACACCGGCACTGCAGGGGAGTGATTACTGCCGGGCCAGACCCACAACTAGATCAACGGGCCGTCACATCACGCTGCAGGGAGTTTGTTTTACTGCCGGGCCAGAAGTCCCCAACTCAGTCAACGCGGCCGTCACAACACGGCTGGCAGGGGTGTTACTGCGGCAGAAGCCCCACAACAGGTCAAGGCCGTCACAAACGCTGCAGGGAGTGCTTACTGCCACGCGCCCGCAGCTCACCAACTCAGGTCACACAGCGCGACGTACACACAAACACATTGAACGGCGAGTGCTTACTGTCGCCAGAGCACAATCGGTCCCGGCGTCCACCCAAAACAACTGCACGCGGGCTCGCCTTACTCGTCGGCCAGAAAGCCCACACTCAGGTACGCCGGTGTACCCACCACAAACACTGCAGCGGAGTGGCTTACTGACAACCGCGCACAGGACTAGCGACTCACACGGGCCGTCACAACACGACATGAGCAGCAGCTCGCTTACTGCTCGGCCGAGCCAACAATCAGGTTCAACGGCCGTCACCAAAACGACTGCAGGGATGCTCACTGCGGCAGAAGCCACAACTCAGGTCAACCGAGCGCGTCACATCGACCCGCACTGCACAGGGCAGATGCTTACTGCAGCCGGCGCAGAGCCCCACCAACTCAGTCAACACGCGGCGCCCGTACGCGCTGCTGGCGAGTGCTTTACTGCGGCAGACGACAATACGTACGGGCCCGTCACAACACTGCAGGGAGCTCCATTACTGCCGGCTAGAGACTAAACTCTCACAGTTCAACGCGGCACGCTCAACACTCGACCGGCACGCTGCCTACTGCGGCCAAGACGGCCCCACAACTTCAGTCAAGGGCCCATCACAAAACCTTTGGCAGGGAGTGCTTTACTGCCGGCCAGCGAGCCCACAACTCAGGTCAACGGCCGTCACACACTGCACGCAGGATCGTCTCTTGGAGGATACACTCAGGTAAGCGCGCGTACGCCCTGCAGGCGAGTTGTTATCCTGCGGCAGACGAGAGATCATCGGTGTGGTGGGTGGTGGTTGGGGGCTACTGGGTAACGATGGTCACGCTGGAACTGGGTAGTTGGGAACTTCTGATGTGTGTGGTGTGTGTGTGTGTGTGGTGTGGTGTGGTGTGTGTGTGTGTGTGTGTGTGTGTGTGTGGGTGTGTGTTGTGTGTTTGGTGTGTGTGTGTGTGGTGTGTGTGTGTGTGGTGTGTGTGTGGATTATGTTGTGTGTGTGATGTGTGAAGGAAGCCTGACTAAACCCTATTTGTAAACGGTCAGCCAACTTAGTTACGGAGATTGCTTTCAAGGGAGTAGTTTAACTTTATTTATTTAAGTTATTTATTCTGATCACCTACCATGCCCCCATCTGGTCCCAAATGTCACGTTCCGCTGTAACCTCTGACGTTACCAACCCGTCTAATTCCCGTCTAATTCCTGGAGTTACCACACTTGTCTAATTCCTGCAGCGTTACCCTTCCCGTCTGAGCTCGCGTGTTACCATTCCCTTCCACTAATCGGACATGGTACGTACCATTCCTTGTCGAACCCCTGACCCTCTCTTTCCACGTCTGACCCCCGGCGTTACCATCCCCGGCGTTACCATCCGACGTTGCTCCGCCGGCCTGGTTACGAGTCCTCAGAACCACCGTCCGCCCGGATTGTTCATCACGACTAATGGTCTCCGCCGTCCTGTTAACGTCACTAACAGACACTAATTAACATGATTCCCCGGGCGACCCTCCTCTGGGGCCTCATCCCGCGACAGCCAACCCATGACCCCTACCCCCCACCCACCCCGGTTCGATGATACTGGTCGATCGGAAGTGGGGCGGAAACCACTTTTACCTAATTTCCTGCGGGGGGGGGCAGATTCTGCCCCGGTAGTTTTTCGCCCGCCGCTTTCCTGAACCGTTACGTCTTCGACTTCGAAACTTTTCGGATTTTTCTAAATATGAATTGACGCGTGGTTTGTACAATATTTTGAACAAAATACAAATAGCAGTACGTGTGTGCAGCTTTTTTGAGATGCTTACCTTTGATCTGAATCCCACACGTTGAGATCACACACAATTGGAATTTCGATGGTTCGAAGACAAAACATCAACATGTTGTCATACAAATATACGGCTATGCTGAGGGAATTATTATTTTAAAGTATATAGAATGAAAAATATAAAAGATTTATACTAAGTATTCGTAAACGTAGTTGATATACATGGGAGCTATATATTATTTCTTTTCAATATTTCATGCTCGAGGCAATACTTTTTGCTGTCAACCGTTGTTTTCAAATCCAAATTGAAAAATGCAGATTTAAAACAAGCATCGGAAAAATCACAGCTCGACTGACAAACAACTATCAATTTTGTTGATGCAACTCGGCAGCATCCGTTTATCTCACACACGTCTCCCCTGAATCAAACTCGGCAGCATCCGTTTATCTCACACACGTCTCCCCTGAATCAAACTCCGCTGCGAGACGTCTGTATTTGGGAAGGTGCCATTTCGCTTCCTGTGTCCGGAACAAACAAATCTGCAGAGCGACGGAGTCTGGTCCAAGACTGGATCCCACTTCGATTGAACGAAGCCATTGAGGAAACAAAGGAAAGTGGTCACTGTCCGCACGAGACGAGTCCGTTCAGATTTGTCTTGAAAGATAAAAACATGTGTTATGTGGAGTTTGTACGCTTTGGTCATCGTTGATCTTATGCTTATGGAAATGTATAAGTTTACATGTTTTGCGGGGATTTGTATGCGTCTATTTAAATGTTCACTTTTAGGTAAAGATGTATCTCGCTTTGGAGATTAGTGAAAATCCATGCCACGATTAAGTTTTGGATAACGCATCATCTAACGGCCGCAGAACTTAACACGTTCCGCCGCTCCTGTCGGACATAAGCCAATGGTAGACATGGCAAAAATGTTTTTTGCATCAACAATTTCGGCAAGACGCATTAAAATACCACGAGTAGATTCATAATCTCCAAAGCTTGATTAATGGGCACACAAGTTATCAGACATTAAAGTTTTATAATTAACAGCAAAAAAGTTGTCGAAATTATGGGAAACCAGGACGTTAACAATAAGCCTTTACTGCATACGCATAGCCACCCCAGCGAACACCCCTCTTGATATAAACTGCACGCTTTCTGCTCAACTGCACTTGCTATGGCCGTCTCGACACCGGAGAGATCCATTTGACTGGATAGATTCCGGATAGATCTCTTTGACTTGATGTATACTGGAGATATATATTAGAGTGGATATATACTGGAGAGATCCATTTGACTGGGTATGTAATGGAGAGATCCGTTTGACTGGATAGATACTGGAGGGATCCATTTGACTGGACAGATGGAGAGATCCACTCGACTGGACAGATACTAGAGAGCAGACATGGGCCGTGGCCATACCATAGAATCCAAGATCCACAAGATCCCACGGCAAACTAATTTTCGGGATCCAGGATCCATGCATCCACGATTCTGTCTCGCTTAGAATATAATATCTACAGGATCCACGAAAAAAAAGGAATCTCACGAAAAAATTTACCAGGATCCCATGAAAATGATCCTGCAGGATCCAGGATCCAACAGAGACCAGATCTTGGATTTAGGGATCATATGGACCCGACTTTTTGTATCTTGGCTCAGCATGTTCCCTGAATCACCAACATGAAATCCTAAACAACATTGACAATCCGAGTGTGGGAATTTTACGCATAAAATACATGCATTCTGATATTTTAGCACCACAAAAAGTGGAATTCGCTGAACAAGAACCACAAGATCCCACGACAAACTGATCTCCCAGGATCCAGGATCCACAGGATCCCATATTTGTATTCTTCTCCAGGATTCAAGATTCATAGGATCTAACGAAAAATAAATTTACAGGATCCAAGATCAACAGGATCCAACGCCAAAATGGTGCTGCTGGATCCAGGATACAGAAGAGCCCGGATATTGGTTCCTATGGATCCCGGATCTTGGATCTCATTTGGATATTGACACATGTCTGCTGGATAGATCCATTTAAGTGGATATATACTGGAAATATCCATTTGACTGGACAGATACTGGATATGTCCATTAAATTGGACATTAACTTAAGAGATCCATTGGACTGGACAGATACTGGATCGATCCATTAGACTGGAAAAATACTGCAAAGGTCCATTTGACTGGACAGACACCGGAGAGGTCCATTTGACAGGACAAATACTGAAGAGATCCATTTGACTGAACAGACACTGGATAGATCCATTTGACTTGACAGATACTGGATTGATCCATTTGACTGGACATATACTGAAGAGGTCCATTTGACTGAACAGACACCGGAGAGGTCCGTTTGACGGGACAGACACCGGAGAGGCCCATTTGACTGGACAGAAACCGGAGAAGTCCATTTGACTGGACAGACACCGGATAGGTCCATTTGACTTGGACAGACACTGGAGAGATCCATTTGACGGGAAAGATCCTGTATATATCCATTTGACTGGACATATCCTGGAGAGATCCAGGATCTGGATATATTGACTGGACATATCCTGGAGAGACCCATTTGACTGGACAGATACTGGAGAGATCCATTTGACTGGACAGATCCTCGAGAGATTCATTTGACTGGACATATCCTTGAAAGATCCATTTGACTGCACAGATACTGGAGAGATCCATTTGACTGGACAGATACTGGAGGTCCATTTGACTCCATTTGACTGGACAGATGCTGGAGAGATCCATTTGACTGGACAGATACGGTTCATTTGACTTGACAATGGACATACACCGGATAAATTAATTTGACTGGACAGACACCGGAGAGGTCCATTTGACTGGACAGACACCGGAGAGATCCATTTGACTGGACATACACTGTAGAGATCCATTTGGAGAGGTTCATTTGACTGGAGAAACACCAGAGAGATCCATTTGACTGGACAGATACTTAAGAGATTCATTTGACTGGACAGACACCGGAGAGATCTATTTGACTGGACAGACACCGGAGAGATCCATTTGGCTGGACAGACACCGGAGAGATCCATTTGACTGGACAGATACTGGAGAGATTCTTTTGACTGGACAGATCCTGGAGAGACTCATTTGACTGGACAGACACTGGAGAGATCCATTTGACTGGACAGATACTGGAGAGATCCATTTGACTGGACAGATCCTGGAGATATCCTTTTGACTGGACAGATACTGGAGAAGATCCATTTGACCTGGACAGACACCGGAGAGATCCATGTTGACTGGACAGACACCGGAGGGTCCATTTGGAACTGGACAGACAACCGGAGCAGATCATTTGACTGGACAGACACCGGAGAGATCCATTTGACTGGAACAGATAACTGGAAAGAGGTCCATTTTAACTGGACAGACACCGGAGAGACCATTTGACTGGACAGAACACCGGAGAGAATCCATTTGACCTGGACAGATACTGGAGAGGTCCATTTGACTGGACAGACACCGGAGAGATTCCCATTTGACTGGACAGACACCGGAGAATCCATTTGACGGACAGATACTGGAGAGGTCCATTGAACTGACAGATACTGGAGAGGTCCATTTGACTGGACCGACACGGGAGAGATCCATTTGACTGACAGATACCGGAGAGTCCATTTGACTGGACAGATACTGGAGAGGTCCATTGACTGGACAGACACCGGAGAGATCCATTTGACTGGACAGACACCGGAGAGATCCATTTGACTGGACAGACACCCGAGAGATCCATTTGACTGGACAGACACCGGAGAGGTCCATTTGACTGGACAGACACCGGAGAGATCCATTTGAACTGGACAGACACCGGAGAGGTTCATTTGATCTGGACAGACACCGGAGAGTCCATTTGACTGGACCGATACTGGAGAGGTCCATTTACTGGACAGACACCGAGAGAACATTTGACTGGACAGATACTGGAGAGGATCCTTTGCTGACAGATACTGGAGAGATCCATTTGACTGGACAGATACTGGAGAGATCCATTTGACTGGATGGCCGGCTGCTGTCAGCTGCACAGAAAGTTCAAAGAATTCCACACAGAAGATGAATGGATATTGGATTAGCGTAGGCAAGGCACCGCACTGATCCCTGGGCGTTTATTGAATTGAATTCAACCATGATTGAATTCAATTGGAAAAATGATTGAGCCATTTCTGCAAACAATTAATGATCTATGAGTATGCGTAAGGCCCTATAAGAAGGTAGAATCATCCGGCGATTGGACTGAATCCGACTCAAGGGTGGTGACGTCATCTGAATGCCGAATCCCTAATTTTTTATTGATTTGTATATGGGCAAGTATACAAATCAATCAAAAATAAAATATATCATACTCATCATAATCATGCTCAGATATGCCATAGCTCACCTACATCAAACAAAACTTATAATTTTTGAAAGACTATATAGATACTTATACCTTGCTGATTTACAGGAAACATTCCCTGAAAGAAAGACCGATTCAAGGTTTCTAACTTATCTATATAATATTTTGCTCCCAAGTCACTCCTATTTTGACAGAAGGGGCTTACTCCTTCGCTTATGTTAAAAGATGGTTTGGTTTGGTGTGGTTTGTAGACCAAGCACCGTATCCTCTTGGGACCAAGGTGCCAATTGGAACTCTCAACCTGTTCCGAGGGATGTGGGGACTGGGGACTGGGGAGCTGGGTATATTTCTTCAGAGGTCCGCCGAGGGATTTGAACCCTGGTCCCCGGCACAGAAGGCAAGTATCTTACCTCTGCACCGAGTTTCTCCCATTTGTTAAAAGACCATGCATGAAGCCGCGCAACAAATGTCGATGCGACAAAATATTCAACATGGATGACGTCACGCCCCTAGGAACAACATCGTATGCCACGGTTTGCATACTATTAACGTACATGGTTCTTCATTTGCACGGCATCCCTAGTCAGTTGAGCCTATGGCGGCTGCAGGGATGATAACCCCCTGCGTATGCGTAGGTGATGGCTGACAATGTGTGGAAATTCAAGAGTTTGTTCACGTATTTTAGCAAAAGATCAGTCGATTTTGCAATCTGGCAATGGCGCAGTCAATTACTGAAAATTGCACTCCATTTGACGCAGGTGCAGTCATTTAAGAAGCAGTGCCCGTTGAGTTTGGACACAATTCCAATCATTTTCAGTTCTATCGCATTCATAAGACGAGTGTAATATTGCATCCATTCGGTCACAGCTGCAGAGGAATGCGTCACAGTTCAGTGATTTCCACATGTCGAAGTATTTCGTAACTGATGTTGCTTTGAATCATTTCGCATTGAATATGTAACCAAGCACCAGCTGCACTAAGGGATGTTGCACAGAAGATAGCATTGCATGTATAGGTGCATTTTAGCTTACGATGTTCTGTGCATGGATGACCGAGAACAATAAATCGGAAACGTTACGGGTCAGATTAACGTCTTCACATGTCACATTGGCGTAACACACTCCCGCGGCAAAGGGCATTAAACATTGACAGTGCACCGTGCACTGTCAATTTGTAAATGACCTTTGCGCGGGAGTGTGTTACGCCGATGTGAAGATGCATAGATGTCAACAGTATGTCATGCTGTCGTTTTATTAAATGATAAATGCCGAATTGAGCGTGAACAGAATGCGCCTCGCATTTAGAAAAGGTGTAGTATCGATGCTTGATAGCTTGTGTACTTTCCGAGTGCTGTTGTTCATTAGAATATGCACATTGCACACTGCACAGGTGTTAAGAGAATGTTTGACCTTTGTCTTGGTGTTGAACTGAGCCATATCCATTGAGATTGGCCGTTATTGAAAAATATAAATTACAAAAAATCCAAACCTGTACCGTTTATAAGCATTTCAATTTCTGACTTGCCAAAGGCGTCTAGGCTAGTGCCGCTGCTGATTGGCTGACAGCCACTTCAAGATTGTTGGTGTTGGGAGAAAAACTATCTTGTATTTCTTGAACCTTGTCTGGATCACCCAGCTGCGAGTACGATAACAAAAGACTTATTTGTATTCAAGCCGCCAGAAATGTCTATACAGAGATTGTGCCTATTCTCTATAGCTCTCTATGTGCTCAATAATGACATAATTGTCCCAAATAAAGAAGAAGAAAAAGTTAAGTGACTTTTCGAGAAGCAAACATCTCCATCGTTTTCAGCTGCATTTTTTCATATTTGTTCGTACAACGGGCGTATATTTGAAACCTTTCAGAAAGGTAAACATTCCCTTTAACAGATGACATGTATGGCTGAGATCGTGAACTCCGATGAGCTTTGAGTCAGCACAATGATGACATATAAGCACAAAGCAGCCGTTTATGATAAACCAGCCTAAGTGTGGATATATAATAGTGATACTAGATCAAAAGCCAAAGGTCAAAACAGCTCATCAGGTCAAAGGTCAACAGGCATATTGAGTTGATGGAAATGCATTCCTCTAATGACAAGAAATAAACTGCGTTCTCATACAATACCCTAGCTTGATGACAGTTCAATTTCTACACATGCACGACTTGGATGACGTCCGGGTCCATCGCCGTGCTCAGAGTCACTAGAGACTCAGGACCCTTAAAGATCGGGTAGCCACCGGCTTCCTCCCATCTTAAATTAAGCAACTCGCTTGTTTTTTAATCGAGCTCCTTAGTTCAATTAGGGGTAAAACGCAGGGTGCTCGTACTCCCCCCCCCCCCACCCATGCATGGTCACGTAGGTATCGGACTCTGCACTGGCGAGGTTGAAGGGCGCACTGATATCGTTTGGAAGTCAGTTTCCGTGTCGCCAACTTCAGACCGACACGAAATAAGCAATAGTGACATTTGTTTCGAGGCCAAGAGGAGTGGGTAGCAAACAATGCATCAAATATGTAACACGTGCTGGCATCGATTGCCGATTGTCGACGCAGTATGCTAGTAGATTCTGAAACAAAGTACATCCTAGCAAGGCTATGCCAACGCAAAAGATAGGCCCAATTTGAGACATCTCAAAAGACACCAAAGCCAGGGCGTTGAACTTAATGCGTCGCCAACACATTTTCTCATCCGATTTAGCTCGAAATCATATGTATTACCAAATATGGAGCTGCATGAGCAATGTTCAATGGTCATTCAAACTTGTTTTTCGTTTTTCGTGTTTCATAACAATTGAGAATGTGTGATCCTTANTATGGCTAATGTATGGCCAAAGGTAAAACAAGTCGGCTATAATCAACATTTAGTAAAGAGAAACGACGACATCGGCTCGGGGTCCCCGTTCAAATACACTAGGGACCCCGATTTTGCAGATGTCAAAACCTAACTAAAATTTATTTGTGATTCGACCTCGGTGGTTGTTTTAACTTAGGTATACTATACATAATGGCAATGCCAAGCACGGAAAATGACTATCTCAACTCAAATATAATGTTAGTGTCCTAGGCAGTGTCCCTTTATTAAGCATGAGACAGCATGAGCATGAGACAGATGAGACAGATATTAAGGATGAGACAGCAGGTGTGAGGGGAACCCAGGAACACAAGACACTCCAGTTGAACAAGCGACATTGCGGAATGGTTGCTGATTCGATGAGACAACTGGATTTAGAGTGTCGTCATTTAACAACACTTTCTAGTTTTACTTAGTGTTTAGAGAAAAATCCTGACCACATGTCTGTATTTAACATTGCCCAAAAAGCCAGATGGCTCGTGACAGACTTAATTCCAGCTAGATAGAACAGTTCTCATTTCAAATTTGGTGTGTCTTCTGAATTATAGACTGAATGGACATACACTTAAAATATCTTTAGAAATATAGTTGCTCGGGTTGATGGTAGGATTACATTTTGAGCATCTCTTCCCTTCCCATTGTTAAAATTTGAGACAAAAAACGCTGTATATATAATATATTACACTGTACTAAAATGGTAGACTCACTAATTTCTTGTTGCCTGATGAAGTTCCTACTATTTTTAATCATATATAGCTACGTTTGTGTATCTGTTAAAATTGATATTCAAACAGCTTTGTGGTTCTATAATGTAAGTTAAACATCCAAGAATAATCCAATCAAGCCTGTTTATAAAAAAATTGTCATGGGATTAATTTCCTGTATTTCATTTTTGCATTACAATAACAACATTGGTACTATTGGTTCAAAAATCAGCGTCCCGCTGGGTTGGCCGGCACAGCAGTTAAAGGGACTATACCGCCTTGGGAAAAGTATGTGGATTGATGTAGATGAGTGCCCAGATGAGTGGCTCTCATCTCCATCATTTATCATAATTTTTCCAGGGCGTTATTCCCCCTTAAACTGCTGCGCCGGCCAACCCAGTGGGACGCTTATTTTGGAACCAATAGTACCTTAATTTCACGGGCATTGCACAATGCACAATGCACATTCCCAGGCACTGTATGCGAAAGATTCTGAAAGCATAAGCAATAGCACTGTTAATAGGCTAAATAGGAATATGAAACCTCCACATTTTTTGCTTTCAAAAGTATCAAAAATATGTAAATACATGGATACTGCAGCATCAGCTTCATCATATACACAACACTCTAACTTGATTAAAATATGGGCTGACAGTCTGTCTCAACCATGGCTCCATTCAGGACCAGCATCATCAGCTCAGCAGCCTGAAGATGGTGCACCTTGGCCTGCAGCTGCGTGCCACCCTGGAGAACGTGACGGAGCTGCAGCCGCAGCCCGACGACGACGACTTCCGCTGGTACGTGAAGCTGCGCTGCAGCCACTGCGGAGACGAGCCCGACCACTTCGTCTACCTCTGCGCCACCGAGGAGGTGCCCGTCAAGGGCGGCCGAGGACACGCCAACATGGCCGTCAAGTGCAAGCTCTGCAGCCGGGACAACCATGTGGACATCATGCCCGGCTCGGTGAAGCCGCTGTCCGACAGTGAGAAGTTCCAGACGGTTGTGGAGTTCGACTGTCGCGGCGTGGAGCTGACGGACTTCTCGCCGCGGATCGGATGGGTCTGCCGCGGAGCCGAGTCCGGTTCGAAGTTTGCTGATGTTGATCTCTCGGAGAAGGAGTGGGTTGATTATGATGAGAAAGCCGCGCAGTCTGTCGGGATCTACGATGTGCAGTCGCAGTTTGTCAAGCTGAAGAAGTGATGTGTTGTCACCGGGGGTTTCCCCAAGGAACTTGACTGCCCTCCATGGGGGATGGGGCGCTCGCCGCTCTCTTCCATCGACGGATTTTGGTCGGTTGCGATCGTTGTGTGCCGGGACCCGCTTGGTCTGTCATTAGCGTATGCATTTTGCTGTGATGTGGGATTTTCGCTTACATTTAATCGGGGTGATGTGATCTTATGTACTTGCTTTACATGTACTAATCGGCAATGTGCTCCAAAGGAGCTGTCAAATGGAGGTTCGTTTAAATACATATGTAAATGTTCGCTTATGTTGTATAGATTCGCAACAAACTGATACCTAGATAATCATCTGAGTGCTGCTGTTCATGTCCCTGTTCAGCGGCCAACTATAAGCCCCGCCCCTGTGATCATGCGTCATTACATGCAGGCGTCTTATAAGCACTAAATGCCGCGATGCGCCACTTAGTGACATTTCATCTTGCGGCTGCTGCGGTCGCTTCGTACCGACCGCCGGAACCGCAGCCGTGTGGCGTCATACCTTTCACCCCATCGCCCACTTTCAGTAATTATCCCCCTGATGCCGACTACTGCTGACTGAACCGCAGTCATCCGCTTTCCATGAACACACTGGCATACAATGGTTATAATGCTGCTACGGAGCGAAATGCAGTGTATGCATACAATCATTCTGCGTATCTAGATTTGACTACGACTGAGCATGACATTATAGTCAGATTTGACTTAATCGAAATGCTTGTACAGTATGTAGGCAATTAGCAAACCGTTGTTGCCTCTCACGTATCCGACTCAATTCTCAGAATCAGCTTCCACATTCTCACGACCTACGTGCCCGACTTCCGCGGCCTACCGCCCTGTAACAAACTCCCGGCTTCATATGAAAGCGTTGTATTGGCATCCTGACTAGACCCAGCCGCTTTCTCCCTCCCTTGCACACACGCACAACATCACCAGTGCATAGAACATTGAACAACAATACAAAAATACATAACAGACGATCGACATTTCGCACGTTCGTTCTCTCGCCCGTTCGCGAGGACCACCGGATTCAGAGATCTTCATACAGGGGGTTTCTACTCTCAGCAAGCGGGACAGACGCCGATCACGGCGGGTGCTCGTGGTAGCCATGCTACGGCATTCAGACAATGCTCATCCGATCCAAGATTCCTTTACTTCACATCCGATCACTCTTGGGTTCACACAGCGCAGCTACGCAGCAAGCATCACCGTCCAGTCCAGCGTCCACAACGTACCACCACATATACCATCAGTACCTATATCTCAATAACGGCAGGTAACGTGTCCGTGGTGTTCACCACCCGGTCGCGATGCGCGGTATAATACGTCCACAGTATCTCAACAATACATCCGAGTCAGCCGGCCTTAATCATCATCATCATCGTGTGCGCCTGCGTGGGCGCGAGTCTCTTCCCCCGGCGCAGACAAACACTACCGGGCACCGCGCGCCGCACAGCCTCTGACCTCTGACCCCGCAGTCCTTCGGCCCCCTCCGCTACACCTGGGTACATTGCGCCCCGCTTGCGTCCCTCCACGTACGACAGCGGCCGCGCTGCGCCTCTCCCGGTCCGCGAGTTGGACAGCATCACCAGCGCTTGCGGCATCTCCGCCGACGACCCCTCTTCCCGGCTCGGCTCCGGGCGGTGGCCAGGCCGGCGCCGCCCTGCTGTGCGGCCAGCCCGGACCTCAGCGGCGGAGTCGCGGTCACTCGGCCAGCCTCCGCCCGCTCGACGCGTTCGTGGGCGTGTCTCGGCCATCACTCGGAGAGGACAGGAACGAGTCGGACGGCTGCGAGCTGGCCACCGACCGGCCGTCGTACACCATGTCCTCGCCGTACTGCCCTGCCCGCACCATGTCCTCCCCGTACTGCCCTGCCCGCACCATGTCCTCCCCGTACGGCGTCTGGTAGCTGTTGTAGCGCGCTCGGCCGGAGCCGGCGCGGCTGGCCGACAGGCCGCCCCCGCCATAGCCGCTGTCCGGCGCCTGAGGGCGACACTCGGGCTGCTGGAGGATGTCCGAGGCGGTCCACATGACTGGGGTTTGATGGGTAAACCCGTCGGCCGCCACCCCCGCCGCGGCGGCTGTGTGCTCCTTCTCACCAGAGATCGTCACAGGCGGCATCGAGGTCTTAAACGCAGCGGTACCGTCGCCGGCCGGCCCCGTCCTGCCCGCCTCGCCATCAGTCTTCCCGTCTCGTCCGCCCCGTCGGCAGCAGCAGCAGCAGACGATCAGCAGTACCAGCACCAGCAGCGCAGCAGCGGCCGTGCTGGCAGCGACGATCAGCAGGGACTGGCCGCGCAGCAGCGCGCGGGACGGGGCGGGGGGCGCTGTGCTCGTGACGGGCGGCGCGAGGGTGGTCGGCGGCGGCGGCACCGCGAATGTCACGATGTTGGAGGGTGCGGCGCGGTTTCCGGCGGCGTCCTGCGCCCGGACGGCGAGGAACAGCAGCTCGCCGTCGACAGTGTCGAGCTGGACGGTGACGGAGCTGGCGGAGCCGGCCGGCTGAGGGCTGCCCCAGCCCGGCACCGAGGCGCCGCCGCTGAAGTTGCCCCGCAGATCGTCACGGCTCGTGGAGTAGCGCGCGTCGTACCGGATTGCTGGGGAGGGACAGCACGGTCAGTGGGCTACGTGGGTGAGGGGTGCCAGTGCGAGCCTTTATCGAGATGTTTCGTCGTAAAGCAGCCGTTCGTTGCCACGTAGCGTTGCCAATGGTCTTATTGCGATTAAAGTGATATTTTACGACGGCGTGTAACACAAGGTGACATGTCATCACAAACATGTCTATGCCTGATGAAGTGTGACTATTAATTTATTAAGGCAGTCATCCTTCGTTGTGCAATGCACATGGATATCATCTCCGTTACGACTTACGTCTATGTATTCCCTGTGACCGCTTACTGATGACTGCAGCCGTCTAACCCATCCCATCTCTCCCGGCTACCTCTTCCCCTCTTCCCTAGTGCTCACCTCTGCCGTCTGACCGATCGTAGTCATCTCCGGGCGCTGTCCAGCGCAGCGTCACCGTCCGCTCGTCCGGGTCCACCTCGACCCTCAGATCAGTGATCCTCCCCGGCGGGTAAACATCCGTACCCGGCCGCGGCACGGCCGACACGAGCACGGCACCGGCCGACACGGCGCGGCGTAGCTCCGGCAGCGGGGCCGTGCTCAGCCCGAGAACGGCCGAGCCGCAGCAGGGCACGGCCTGGTCCCGGCCGGTGACCACGCGGGCCCGCGAGCCGCCCGCCTCCACGTGGATCGAGAGACGGCGACCGGAGGTTGGCGGAATAGTGCCGAACGCGGTGAGATAGCGGGAGTATACGCCGTCTCCGCGCTGCACGTCTGGCTCTGCGGGGTGGAAAACGACGTGGTGGTGTTAGGCGGGGACTGGGGATGGTGTTGAGCGGTACAGTCAATTGGTAGAGTGCCCAGTATGGGCTGAAATCGTTTTTCCGTCATAAGTTCGGTTTTGCGTCTTGTTTTCTTTCCATGCACGGCCAAGGGCAGCACAAGAAAATCGTGAATGCTGGATGTGTTAGCTTGGGCTGATCGTCCTTCAGAAACCTATAGGTGTCGCTAGTGCATGGATCGCCTCACCTCCGCCACTGAGGCAGTTTGCGTACTCCATCACCATTCAGGGAGAACTTAATATCTCTGTAGGGGGCCCGAGCCCCCCCCCAAATTAGTTTCAAATTTAACAGGCCTATGACGTTGCATGGTAAGAAATAAGAATGGAATCAAAATCTATCAAATTAACATTAGGGACCCCCCCCCCGACCGATTTCATAAAGTTCCACCACTGCGACCAGTGCAGGATGGGAGCTGATTCAGCATGTTCAGCGCACCTCCGAGTCCATTGTCGAGTAGTTTGACGCGCACTCTCTGTCCATCTGGTCGGGTCACTACGGCGTGAACTTCGGCGTCCAGAATGGCAGCGTCTCCCTTCATCAGCTGTAGACACACAGACATACAGATCCATTAACTTTGCGGAATGATATGCTGTACCTACTGATGCAAGCGTACAACTAAGTTCATCACTAGCGGATCCAGGGGGCGGCAGGGGCGTTAGCCCCCCCCCCTTATTGCCTTTAATTGACGAAATTTGACATATATTCTACTGTAGTGGGAAATCTAATAAACTTTTACAAAGGCATATTTGTCTTAAACCGTTCAGTAAGGTACAAGGAAGCCAAATCCGATGAGTTTTTCTAATTTGATAAAACTTTTGGAAATTTAGCCCCCCCCCATGCCCAGGTTCTGGATCCGCCAGTGAAGTTCATGAATGACAATTGCCAATAAAACACCATTTTAGCGCACAAGCGCCATAGTGGTCATATTGTCAGCATGACATGGTGAGAATACTAGGGTATAGTCTTGTAGATAGAGGGACGAGTACCCGTGGTGTCTTCTTTTTAAGTATAACTTAAATAGCAAATTGAATTCGTTAATTTAAATCGCAGCATTGCTTCGCATCATTGGCGCTCGGTCCCCCAGCCACTCACGGAGGCGTAGATGATGAGCGGCGTCTGCGTGGCGTCCAGCGTGTCGCCCGTGGCGGCGGCGTTCGTCCAGGCGTCCAGCTGGAGCTGGTGCTGCGGCTGCGGCGGCGGCGCTGCGTTCACCTGCACCACCACCGTGCCGCCGGCGGGCGTCGCGTTGTCCACCTCGTACTCCCACAGGCCGGGCTGCAGGGTGACACGGTGTCAGCCTGATATAGTGATACGGTGACACAGGAGACAATGTCATATGGTGACACGTGACACTGTGACCCGGTCACCCGGGGCGCGAAGATGCCGGACATGGGAGCCAGTGACAAAGTGACACGAGGCGACACTCAAGTTACTCTGGCGTCACGGTCGGAGTTGGGTTCCGTTCGGCAACAGTGGCGTTTACGGGAAAGGTTCGGTTGTAGTGCCACTTCTCCTCATCACATATGAAGGTGTGACGTCAGAGGGTATGAGTGACACTACAGATACGTTGCCTCTGATACTGCGTCATTGGAAGCATTTCACGAAACGACACGGCGTCCGGAGGAAGGTAATGAAAGAATGTCTGCTTTCCTTGAAACAACTGCATTCCACACACGAGAGAGGCCATATTTTCCGGTAACCGTGAAAACATTGGATAACGTTGGCTCTATATGAATACCTCTCCTCTCCCGATCGAGGAAAACATGTGAAACCTCACCAAAAAACTAAATCATCACGGCATACTGTCAGCATGCCATTTCCTCCAGCAATCCACCATCAGACTCCACATCCGTGAACTACCTGCTACGAGAGAAGCGTGCAGACCTTGAGCGTGCAGCGTCCGCTTACCCCCAGCCGTGCACAGTGTCCTGAGCGCTCACCTGCGGCTCGACGCGGGCGTACTGCAGGTGGTTGGTCGTGTCCGTGTACGTGTACACCGGCTCCATCTGTCCCCCTGGCCGCTTCAGCCTCACGTAGCCGATATCCGTCTTCTGGCTGTACATCACCGCCAAGGTGGTGTTGCCTCCGACGCTGCCGTCCAGCAGGAAGCTGCCCCGCACCTGCGGCCCGCCCCCGACAAACTCCTTGTCTTCGACGCGTACTGGCAGCCGGCGGCGTCTTGATAGACGGCGGAGAGCGTGTCGGTACGCCTCGCTGAGCTCGTGGAACACGCTGATGCTGGTCAGAGCGCCCGAGGGCACGTCCGGTACGGCGAGCACGGCCCCGCCGGTGGCCTCGGCGACCCGTGAGAGGCCGGGCGTGGCGTGAGGGTAGGAGATGATCACTAGGTGAGTCTGCCGGCAGGTAGGGCGGGGTGGGGAGTTAGTACTGAGTGGTACAGTGGGTGGTACACGGTACGGCTGTTTTGTGTCCGTCGAAATAGTCGAGCTTTGATTGAGTAGAGGTTGAACGACGAGCACATTTGGTGATATTGATTGTAGGTATAAATTACTCAAATATATACCTACCACACAAGCAAAAGTATTATGATACATGGTGGGTTAAAATTTAATAATAAACAGCCTAATAAAAACTATTTTACTTCACACTGAAACCGTATTCAGCGCCCTGACTGACCTGCTTCTCGTTGAGCGCGTGGATCATATACTGCAGATCCTCCTTTGACGGCTTGACACTGCTACTGTTCCCATTGCCGGTCACCCAGAACAGCACCGCCCCGGCCGCCTGGTCCCCGAGCGCCTCCAGCGCCCCGTCCACCGCCTCCCTCCACCTCTTCTCCTCCTCTGCGACATCATCAGCAATCGGCGGCAGGTTCACCAGCTCGCCGCGACCCATCAGCGACTCTGGCACCGTCGTCACAGGCCGGTCAGTGCGGTAAGCGGCGCCGAAGTGACCGATGCCGACCCGCGCGCCCGTCGGGGCGTCCCAGTTGACGAACTTGCGGACCGAGCTGCTGACCAGATCCCAGCGGTGGCGGGCCCGCATCGTGGCGGAGCTCTCCAGCAGGAAGAAGAGGCGGTCGGGGGCGGCGCGCACGAGCCGCACGGTGACTGGTGGGACGGAGGGGCGGCTGCTGGGAGGGTTGACACCCAGGAGGAAGTCCTCGTGGCTCTGCATCACCTCCCAGACGGAACGCTCGCGGCAGAGTAGGTTGTGACGGGTCGGCGCGTCCCGGTCGTGGCTGGTGGTGTTGCAGAAGTGGCTCGGCTGTGGGGAGGGAGGAGGGCGGGTCAGCGATACGGCGGGTCAACAACACAACAGGGCGGGGCAGAAGCACGGCAGGGCAGAGCGGGGCAAAAGCACGGCAGGTCAGAGAAGGGCAGAAGCACGGCAGGTCAGAACGGGGCAGAAGTATGGCAGGTCAGAGAGGGGCAGAAGCATGGCAGGTCAGAGAGGGGCAGAAGCACGGCAGGTCAGAGAGGGGCAGCAGTGACTACCCGTAGGCCAGCGTGTTAAGATGTGCAATACTTGGTCTTGGGCACTGAAGTCTAAACTGAGACGATCTGTTTGGTTAAAATACGGCAAGCAGCGCAGACGTCCTTCTGAACTTCTGTTCTGTGAGATAGTATTTACTTTAGTAGCAGTAATGCGATACGTATTTGAGGCAATCGTGAATTGCATCAAAGTGTCGAGCCGAAAATATTGAATGTTTCATGTTCAACAGCAGGTGCAGACGAACATGGCTACGGAACGCGACTCGGAATTAAATGGCAATATCACAAACACGATGCGGAAATGGCATCGCCAGCAAACACTATGTTTACGTTCAAACCATGACCAATTAGCCAATCAGCATGACAATATTGCATTTACCAGGTGTT
Organism: Semibalanus balanoides; assembly: GCA_014673585.1. Classification (NCBI taxonomy): domain Eukaryota; kingdom Metazoa; phylum Arthropoda; class Thecostraca; order Balanomorpha; family Balanidae; genus Semibalanus; species Semibalanus balanoides. Next base: position 16,035 of record VOPJ01016417.1, on the reverse strand, counting down.
TTCGTCCTCCAATGCGAAATAGAGGAATGAGATCATGCACGCCGCTCCTGATCTCTTACGGCCTTGACTCTTGCAAAAAGTGAACTGTCGCTGGCATTAACGAACAGATTGGCAGTAAAATCATGCCGAGAGAAAGAGCCGGTAGAGGAAATGTCGCACCGTGGCTAACTGCCTCTGTGCCAGTTTTCCTCCTCTCAGAGTCTGCCGACAGCCAACATTCTCAGATTAGGAGCTCGGTGTCTCGGTGATTTGGGCAGAGACCCCTGGAGCTGAGCGATCGGCACGACTATACAGCCGTGCTATAGTATCGAGCAGCGTGCCACAGGCCTCTATTAGTTCCGCATATTTTTCCTCTCCGCCACCCGAGATTGAAGCTGAAACGCTGCGTATTAGATTTTACGCATGAATTGCTTATGAAATAAACAGAGTGTACTGACAAACGTCGACGCGTCGATATGTTATGCGGATAGGGGAGCGAAATAGATATGTAGCCGGTAAGTTGATCTTGTGCTCATGTTTTCCAGAAAAATCAGCTATATTAATATATTTGCGAAGAACAACGATTCACACTACTTACAGGTCTTCACTGGCATAGCCGATGACACATTTCATATTGTAGAAAGTGATCGGACAGTCCTTTCGGTGATATCGGCAAGGATGAATATACCGATGGCAAAAGTCTGCGAGACCGTCTCGGTGATAAAAAGTAGGGAATCCAGTCCACTGTGGTGCCAGTTTCAGAAAATATTTGTCCAATGTCCAACCGATGTCCAAGACCATGGTCAGCTTCCGTCCGAAACTGTCCAAAGATCATTGTGGTGTCCGAAAATTTGGTTTGTTTCAAAGATCATTGTTTGTCCAAAATCATTGTTTTGTCCGAAAATGATATGAGAAAGCCAAAGTCATTGTACATCCATTTAAATACACACAAGCATCCTTGGGCATTAGATGTCCGAAAATGTCCAAAGAAATTATGCTTATGTTCCGAACCGAACACCGATCGGTGTTCGGACAAATTCGGATTTCCGAAAATATTCGCACCGATTGGCACCACTAGAATCCACAGACCATGAATTGGAGAGCTAGATCCAATATTTGTAGACTAATTACTATAACGAGTACGGAGCTTAGCAAATAAATGGTTCTCGGTTCTCTTTCTGTGGTCTTCATGGATGGTTTCGCTGGGTTCTTTCATTTCTCGGTCTTCATCATTAAATGCTAAAAGGATAATTCACAAGATGTCTTTCAGCTTTGCCTCAATAAAACATTCGTCCAACATCATTTCGCAGCGCTCTTCTTCGCCGTTTGTCCTTGATTTGCTCTGCAGCGCGCTGGGCAGTCTACTTTTGATGATCGCAATCTAAATGGCGGACATACCTATCGCACAGCTGCGAACGATAGACATGCACGATAAATGATCCCAAATAACCCGTTATTGGCATGTATGCATCATTACTCAACATTTCGCCCACATAAGAGCCCGAGGCACGGTGATTCAGGCGCCCAGTCGCCCCCAGGCAGCCTGTGGTCATCATCTAAACGTTCTGACAAAGCTGCCCAGTCACCGCACCTCCGCGATGGGGCGGAACCGCCTGTCAGGGGTACGTTCCAGCGTGGTGCCGTGCCGTGACGTGACGTTCCTTGACGTGACGTGACGTGACGTACCTGTCCAGGCCGCAGCAGAGAGAGCAGGGACGTGCTGCCGGTGGCGTTGCCTGCGTCCTCGCTCGGTACGAACGTGCAGACATTGGAGCTCTGGTCGCAGCCAGACCTGCAACGTGACGGGTGGGAGGTCAGCCAACCGCGCCCGAGTGGAACGCCTTCAGGGGGAGGGGAGTGCGGGTGCCACAGGGGATACCTTCCTGGGTGGCCGCCCCCGCACCAGAGGGAGGGAGAACGGAGGACGTCTCCAGGATCGCGCTGCGTGTATATTCGCTTGTTCGCTGTGTCGCCTGTTGATTCGCTGGTTGTGATCCACAGGACATGATCTGTGCAGCATCGCGCTGGAGCGTTGTACCCAGGGGGTACGGACTTTTATAACAGCTGCGTCATGGAGGAGTGCTCGACATTTTGAATTCCTGGATTTAGGTTTGGCCCTGGCGCACGGTCCGCTCCCGCAGTCAGCGCTGAGCTCACACTGCTTGCGTGCCGGCGTCAGCTACTGGCTCAGATCCGTGCTGGCTGATCTTCAGAGGGTCAGCAGTTCATGGAAATGCAACCGTGACACACGCCGTGTTCGGCTCGGCTGCTCCAATAATCATCTGCATTTAATCGCTTTGTATATACTCTGAGGTTATAGACAGTTGCTATGTGCACATGTGCATGCGTGTGTTGGCATATCCTGGACATCCCACGAATCAGCGAGCGCAAGGGTATTGCTTCTCGTCTTAGCATCGATCGGCTAGTTCAGTGCGTCTCTGTTAGTTTCCAGCGAAATAGCACTTTCCTGTTCTCCCACTCGTTGTTTGGCCTCTGATATTTCATTCGCGAGATGATCACGTTCTGTTTTTGTTTTTGTTTTTGTTTTTTTTTCCCCCAGATGCTAGCCCTATAGCTGACTTGCGCCTGAGCCTATAGAAAGCAACAGAACGTGTGTTAACTGTCTTAATTGTCGCCACCATACCCGGAAGACTCACGACATTTAAGCCATTGTCGGGTTATACATATCAACAGGGTTCACTGTGACGGTGGGTGGGTGGTGACCGATGTACTTGCAATGGACCGGGTGACCGGTGACCGGTGAACCCGGTGACCGGTGACCAGTGACCGGTATTGGTATCGGTGACAGTGACGTGTGACGGTCGAACGCGTGACGGATGACGGTGACGGGAACGGTGACGGTGACGGTGACGGTGACGGTGACGGTGACGGTGACGGTGACGGTGACGGTGACGGTGACGGTGACGGTGACAGTGACAGTGACAGTGACGGTGACCGGTGACCGGTGACCGGTGACCGGTGACCGGTGACCGTCAGCGCCGGGTACTCACGGTGCCACCGAGCCGGGAACGGTGCCCGTGGAGCAGACTGTCGGCTGCCACAGACCGGCCGACTGACGGTAGTAGGAGGGGTACAGGGGGTCGCCGGGGAAGCCTGTCTCCTCGAACACACCCCAGCGGTAGCGGGCCCACTGCTGCACCAACCGCACCGCTGTGTAGGAGAAAACAGACAGCGAGTCAGTGGTGGTTGGGGACCGAATACCGACCTGGACCGGGCAAGCACTGCTCCGGACATCGGCCAAAATGCGATTCACATACATGTTTTAGTCTGTTTTGATGACGTTCAATTTCAGACAAAGCGAAATAAGTGCTTAGTTGAGGGCAAAGCATATATTAAAACAAGGCGAATGAACGCTGAATTGAAGGAAAAGAGAGAAGAAAAAACAGTGCATGACACGACACAACAGACGATCATCCGTCGAATCCGGCTCTAAATACAACAGTTCCGGTCCTTGAAACCCCTTACCTCTATCTGAGACGGTGCCGCCTCCTGAGATGACATAGTCGGCGGCCAGCTGAACGAATGCCCCCGGCTGGCCGCAGAGTCCCGTCTGCCGTGTCCAGGGCTCCGACCCGTGCACCAGGTGGGGCACGCTGACCCGCAGGTCAGAGGTCAGGTAGCTCTCGGTCGGGGTCACCTCCGGCCGGTCACCGTCCGAGCAGCTGTCCGGCCAAGAGTCGGGCAGCACCAGCGTGACGTCACCGAACGCAGCCCGCTGATTGGTCGCCGAGTACAGCTGAGCCGACGCTTCGTTCATCAACGCCTGGACAGAAAGATAACACCGTCAGATTCCGGGTGCGCTTTTCGCGTGGGAGAATGAGCCATACGACTACAAGCTCTATGGTGAGTGGTGACACGAATTTTGTTCAGGATGTGATGATCAATGGCAAGGCGACTTGACAGTTGGTGTTGACACTCCGATACACCCGTGGGAGCAATGATCGGATCTCGGTGACGGTCGAATCCGGCGACAACTCACTCTCACTCGCATCGGACTATGTTGTTAACAGTAAAGGTATCCTGGGGCTGGGAGTCGGTGTTGTAGTGCTGTGGTGAAACAAAGGACAGGACATGTGAACTGCTGTAGCTCGAAGTGCACCAGCTTCTTCTGCGCCAGACTCTCAAGAAACTGATCCGTTACGTTTGTTTTTGTCTGGTTATTGTTGCTTTACACCGTGCATAATCGTGCGAGTCAGAAGTACGTTTCGTTCAGCTCAGCGTTATTGGCATTCGGCTGTTATAGGATTCAAAACTGCTAATTCAGCTTCTCTAATAAACAGGTGCATTCCCAGGGCACTACTTCTGCAGAGTGCAGAGTTCTACTTTAACCTTCCCTTCGATTTGTCTCGACATGCTCAGTCAAGCCGTTCCCAAGAGTTCACGCACCCTGAGTTCCAGTCGCACAATCGCATGCCGTGCAGTAAACCGACACAAAAAAACGTTTAATTGCCGACATCTCCTCCTTCAAGTACTATAAATCTCCCTAACTACCTCATATTCCCGGTCGTGCGGGATTACTTAAGCGCGAGCGATACTCAAACGGATATGGTGGAAATGGTGGACTATGGATCGACAGTGCTGCCTTCCAGCTGCGTGTGTATCGACACCACCCTCCTCCCCTCTCTATGTCCGAACTGATGATGTCTGTGTGGGAGAGTGAGAGAGGCACGGCCGCGCGCCGCGTCGAGCGCCTCCTGATTTTCAGTCTGTGATCAGTTGGTGATTTCAGAGATGCGGTGATCCGGTCATCGAAATGTGACTGCCGTGGCGGAGCGTCTCAGTTCGTCAGGCAGGCGTCAGGATCGCCGCCGATACCGCTGCACACAGTGACGAGGCAGATCGAGCTGGCCGCGACTCTAATTGCGGTGCGTTCGGCGTGTGACGTCAGAACCGGTTCTGTCAGCTATACGTCATCGGCCCGATAGTGGCGGCTGCTGTGTTCAATCACGGATCACAATTGATTTAACAGCGATGCTCATGTTCGGCTTGTCATGGCGCTGGCGATTCGATGTGGGTGGCTTCGGTCTGTCCCGGGAGAGCCAGACAGACAACGGGAGACGCCGTGGCGAAATACCGTCATCAGTCATGGGACAAGCGCGTCCTAAAAATGGTAAGCGTGAGACACCGTACTGTGGCCGGATGCTGGTGTCTCAAGAAATGTAGATAGGTATGTGTGTACATACCTACATCGATGGTGCATGAAAATATTGTATGATTCGCGGCATATGATATTCATCATATTCTTGGAATATTGTGAATCATTCTTCTTACATTGCTGGGATACGAGATACCGTCGAATTCCATTGAGGCTTTAATCGGTCATCTTTCCCCGTTCCGTACTAGTGCTTGCTTTGGTCATTGTCCGCGGCATTCCACTGCAGCCACTGTGGTTACTAACCGGCAACAATCAAGCGCGAATCTCAAGTTCATCAGCTCGGACTGCACACTGAGAATGTTTATGCACCTACATTTCGAAGCGAACATCGCCGATCTCCTTGCTGGCTCCGGTTCCCTGGATTCACACCCCTTTACTACACCGTTGGTACATCCCTTAACTCATCCAAACCATTTTATAGCCTGTACCTACCAGCAATATCAGACCAGAACGGATGCCAGAACGGATGCCCGGTGGGGCAACACGGATAGAAACCGCGCCATAAACAGCAATCACGAGACATCTTAAACCCTACATATTTGTCACCAGCCTATATTCCCGTCGCACCACCGCCTTGGCTCCACTCCGCCCATCCGCCGGGACAATTTGGAAAAAGATGTGAAAATGAGCGCACGTGGCCTCATATGTAATAGCCGCTCAAGCTGGGCTCGCCCGAGCTTGACAGCACCTAGACCACAGGCATGTCTCAGATCTCCTCACGGCGCGCGCACGTGACTCATCACTCTCGGCCCGTGAGAACCCACGGCGCAGTCGGCATGACACCGTCCGTGGCGTCCCTCAGTGATCGGCCAGCAGGCGCGGAGCGGTCCGCGGCGGAGGTGTGACGGTGGCGGTGCCGTCACTGCTGACCAATCCAGAACGGCTAACAAGTTTGTTTGCTGGGGTCGATTGCCTTAAACAAAATCTTACCAGATTCAAAAACTCAACCATCATATTTTGAGTTTGACACATCGTCTTGATTTTAAAGGAAACGTCAAACGGTAAGCTACGTAGGTATAGCAGATAAGAAGTTTGTTGTTAAATAAGTTTGTCATGCACAAGAAAACGGAATCGTCGCCGTCCCCTCTTTGAATCGGCCCCCGCTCGTTGGCCGCTGACGGCTGGCGGCTGTGGCGCGGCGGCGGCGTCCGTGACACGGCACCGACCGTCCGGTCACGATGTGACGACGTGACGACAGCGGGAGAGCGCTGCGAATGCCGCCGCCGCGCCGACACTGCCGCCGCATAAAAACGGGCCCGCGCCGCTCACGTCCCCGGGCGGAAACGCCACAGAACGGTGACGTGATGGAGCGGGACAGGAGGTCACGTCACGGCGTGACGTGACGTGACGGCCGCCGTGACGTGACCATTGGTGTCAGCACGCTTCATTCCAACGGTAAATCATTTGCGGATGCGAGACAGACATTTTGTTCTGAGGTATGTACGAGCGATACCTGCATTGAACGGATCAAACGGGCCTGAAGTGTGGCATTGAAAATGAAAAGTGATTTCGTTCATCATTAAGCACGAAATGATCAATCATGGAGACTGATCAAGCGTGTAATTTGCCAGTGACCGGCATCAGGAGCAGATCTGGTGGCCTGACCTGCAGAGCGAACAGAGAGAGCTAGTCAGGCTGATTGGCACAGAATGACCTTCAATTAGTCCGAGCCAGCAATAGCCCAACAAGAGCAACGAACACACACAGCGACCGAGCCGAGCCGAGCCGAGCCGAGCCGAGCCGAGCCGAGCCGAGCCGAGTCCAGAGCCGAGCCGAGCCCAGCCGAGCCGAGCCGAACTGAGCCGAACTGATCCGGTGCACAATCAGGCCACTTAATCAGCCTCACGATCCCAGTGTGACAGCTCATAAGTGACGTCACAGGATGACGTGACGTCATGGGCTGAGCCAGCAGCGCGGTCGCTGCGTGGAGCCGAGTGAGTGTCGCCGGCGGCTGGCAGGCCGGCGTGGGCGGGTCACGAGCGCGCCAGATCACGCCGCGCCTCTGAGAAAGGCAGTCTGACTCAGTCTGTCAGAGAGCAGAGGCCAGAGACAGGAGAGTGACAGACATCGGAGGCCACTACGGCGCGGCTCAGTAAGCTACGAAATGCTGGGGTTGGATCACATTCAAATGCTCTCCATAAAGGGCATTCAGAGAGATGTAGTTAAAGGGAATAGTTCACCTTGAAAAAACGAGAAAAAGCTCAGAAATGATGAAGAGAAGCAAGAAATTAAGTATCATATTACTAGAAGTCAAAGAAACCTATATTTTACGCGGAAAAAAGCAAATTAAAAATGTTCAATTATTTTGGTGATAATTCATTTTTTTTCCTCAAACCAGTAAATGCGAAATCAGCTGGCTGCAGCAGAAGCACGAAACGTCATCGACTTAGTGAGGATCGGTCGATACATGAGGTACTTGCCCAATACTTAGTTTGAAGATGCCGGAAAACAACCTTTCTTCAAAACATCACAGTACTTTGCTTTAAGTAGGTTATTCGTCACGCAATGGTGTAACTTTAATGCAAAGGGGGTTGTAAGCTACAACCCCCAATCATTTTATAATTTAAACATGACGCCTATGACGAGATGTGGTACAAATGGGCTCTTAACAACTAAGTGCAAACCCCAATGATTTTCAAAAAATACACCTTCTGTTCGTCACGTATTTATATTCACTATGAAATTGTAGTGTCCGCCCATCGTCGCTCACTGTCCGTGCTCTGGGGCGTCCTGAGTCCTGTCTGCGATTATTGCTTGTCACAAGTTCATGCACGCCGCACGGTCTACACTGTCACTCAGCGGCGGGCTGCGCCCGGGCGGCCAATCAAAACAGCGCACCGCGCTTCAACTGGTACGAGCGGGATGTTCGGTGAGTGGGAGGGGACAGATCAAGAAACGCGAGCCTGGAACTTCAGGCCACAGCGCTGAACGCTACGCATACGCTACAGAACTTTGTTTATAAAAATTTTCTTATGGAAAGATTTAAACGTCAAAATCACTAGTGCATTAGCATTACCTGGACAAAGTTCATTCTTGCAATAAAAAACTAAAAAGAATGAGTACTGAAAACAGTATGGTTTTGTCCAGCACTTACACTTTCCCAAGGTCTTACGTCATCTGTGCGTCATAATCATTACGCATATCAGCCAAAATCAGCCAATCCAGCGATTGGAGTTACGGGTTTATACCCGCGTCTCGACTTTTAGGACGGAAATTAAATAATTAAGGGATGGTTTCTTTGAAAATGTGAAGCGTCACCAAGTCATTTTCGGAGCAATGCGCCACAACTTGGCTATCTCAAACTCAAAACCCTATGTTAAGGTGAACTATTCCCTTTAATGCATCAAGGGCGTTACAATCTAACCCGCGCACTGCAGCGGGGTTCGCGCCGAACAGCGAACGTGCAGGGGGGGGTGATGTCCGGCCCCACCGTGAGAGCTACAAAAACTACCGCAAACGGTAGCGACAAGGCAGGCAACGGCATTAGATAGCTCATAGGTAAGCTCTATCGAAAGTATTCAGTATTTTATTAGATCACGTCACAATGAGGTCACCAGTGGTCACCAAAGGTCAGATTTCCGGTTTTAGGACTCTTTTAGGACAATTTTCCAGAAACCCCCAATTATCTCGGAAAACTTATGATAGCTAGGAGCAAACAATTAGAAGAGGCAATCGATAGCATTTAATTTTAATCGCACCCAGGTCCTCGAAAATTGAGCTCAGATCAATAGTTTAGCTCCAGAGCGTCATGAAGGTCAGAACATACTGTTTTTTAGCAAACAGTTTTTCGTGATAGCATGACCACCTAAGAAAGATAGGGAAAAACATTTTGACGCCATCGTGTTTGTCTCCAATTGCAGTGCGCTTTGACACATATTATACCGGTTGACCTCGGTAAGGTCAACTTCAAGATTTGACCTCAGGTCAGCGGTCATTTGGTGACCCAGCGTAGTTCATTGTTGCAGTATGGAGCAACGCGGCCAGACGAGACGAACCACAGTGGTAGTCAACTAATTCGTGCGTCTATCTCTTTATCAGGAGATTATTAGCAAATTATTGGCTGGTGACCGTCAGATGACCTCAGATACCTTGTAGAAATCACTAAGCAACAGATTTGGCACCGTTGATCATTTAGAATGAGGCTAAAAATAGCATGATACGAAAGAATTAGCCTGATCCAATGGGCATATTTTATTGAGAAGGAAGCATTTTGCTTATTTTCCCATTCACTATAATGGGAGAGGGTCAGAAATTGACACTGAACCTTTGGTCACCGATACGAAAAATCCGAGCATATACAATTGTAGGTATTGATACCTCTTATAAAATCCTGCCAAGTGGCAAAACTTTCGGAAAAAAAGACTGTGGCTTGGCAGCGAACGCAAACATTTTTGAAGGTGAGGTGTACGTTGACAGTTAGGGACGGTGTGACCTGACGCTGAATACCTCAAGGTCTAAACTCTTCCAAAGTGTGCCGGTAATTGATGCGCCAAACAGGTGTAAGAAATTTTGGCGGCCGCCGCGCGCGCGCGTTTTTCCGCCGTACTCCTGCAAAAACCTGAGGGGGGGCGGAAATCAACGCTCCCCTGCATGTGCGCGGCGTTTAATGCACCAGCAAATCACCGGTGTCGATGTGTTATACTTATTGAGGGCGGGGGCAGGCCCCACTAATGTTCAAGTTTTAACATAAGCCTATGCGTTGCATGGTAAGAACTAAGAATGGAGTTAAAAATTATAAAGTTAGCATAATGACCCTCCCAATCATTTTTTATAAATTGACACCGCTGCGCCACATAAATGCCTTTCAAGACGTTGTTATGGAGAACACCCTCATATTTACTGATTAACCACATGCTTTTCACGCTGCTGTTGCGAGAAGTATTTTACATCGGCGTTCGTAAAAACGAGTCGTATCGATTATCGCCCAATGTGTAATGCGGAACAGCATTTCTCGACAAATGTGTAATGTGGTACAGCAGCTTCTAAACAAATGCTGTTCCGCAATGCACAATAGGCACATTCGTGTAGATATGGATTGGTTATGCGTTAACTATTCTGGGAGTGAAACTAATTTTCACTCACAGACACACACCACACATGCCACCAGAACTTTGATTGGCTCATACCACCACAAAGATTTATAAATAGTAATTGCAAATAATAACATTGCATATGGCTGTAAGAGTGCAAGAGCCTAGTTTGAATACATTCTTAGAGTTCGATATCGGTAATCTCAAAGCCTCGGTTACGCTTTCGATCGGGAACCCATGGTTCCAGGTGATAGTGAAGATGAAAGTCGCAGATCCATTTCCGCGAAACGCTGCCAAATCGGGGCATCATGATGTGACGGTGTGCTGAATTGGACCATCATGATGTGGTAATGACGGTAGTCTGGACGGTGACACCGTGACACTAAACACTCTCTCTAGCGGCCGCGGGAGACGCCAGTCAGGAGAAATGTGGCTATCTCCCTCGCTGTCTCTTCACCGGCCGGTAGTCAATTGGAGCGCAAACTTCTCCGTCACGACCTGGCCCGCGCCGACGGTCACGTACGCAGCGGTGGTGCGGCACAGTCCGGCACGGGTCAGCAAGGGTCGGTACGGGTCGGTACGGGTCGGTACGGGTCAGTACGGGTCGGCACGGGTCGGTACGGGTCGGTACGGGTCGGTACGGGTCGGTACGGGTCGGTACGGGGCGGTACGGGGCGCTACGCGGTCGGTAACGGGTCGTACGGTCGGTACCGGGGCGGTACGGCGGCGGTTACGGGGTCGGTACGGGTCGGTTTTACCGGGGGCGGTACGGGTGCGCTACGGCAGTAGGGTCGGTACGCGTCGGATACGGGGCGGTACGGGGCGCTACGCGGGCCGCGTACGGGGCAGGTACGGCAGCGGTACGGGGCGGGACGGGGCGGTTACGGGGGCGGTACGCGGCGTACGGGTCGAGTAGCGGGTCGGTACGGGGCGGTACGGGTCGGTACGGGTCGGTACGGGTCGGTACGGGTCGGTACGGGGCGGTACGGGGCGCTACGGGGCGCTACGGGGCGGTACGGGGCGCTACGGGGCGGTACGGGGCGCTACGGGGCGCTACGGGTGGCGCTCTGGCAAATTCAGAGCGGCAAAAACAAGTTCCTTTGGTGGGCTACATCCTAGTAAGTCCGATGCAATGAAAATCATCCGATTTCGCTTTCTTGCGGATTAAGACCTGATTTCAATTGATATTACCGGTGTAAAGGTTGCTTCTATTTACTTTATAATTTGCCAATGCGTCCATTTTCGGTGGATTTCAGTCGTTCTGAAGATATAACCCGATGGATCCGTCACTAGGTCGGCTCGGCTCGGGTCGGGTCGGGCTGAGCGGGGCGGCGGTCGCCGGTGCCGGCCCCTTCTGGGCGGGGCGGAAGCTGTCGCGGTCACCGCCGCCACCGCCGCCGCCGCCGCCTTCACCGCCACCACCGCCGCCGGAGAGGCCGCTCCCACGCCGTGTCACGCCGCACAACGCGGCGAGCAGCGGCGCAAAAACGGCGAGGCACGGCGGACACGGCGCAGCGGAGACGAGCGGCGGCGGACGCGCGTGACCCGGCAGCCAGGCAGCTTTTTCTCCGGCTGAACACGGCGGCGGTGGTAAATAAGAGGCAGGGTGCCGCGGCTCGCACCGCCGTGCGCGGTGTTTTAACACCGGTCGGAGTTTTGTTTCGTTTGTGTGCACCTGTTTGGAGAGTGGGAATGGGCACCGAGTAATTGGCTGAGGCTGGTATGCGTCGCGGGGTGCAATCTACATGAGAAGTAGGTAGCAGTTGAACCGAAATCTGCAGCTTGGAAGACAAGCTGTTCAGTCAAAAGGGTGCAGACAATACCTTAAGGTGCAGCAGGGTGCAGCAAATCGCAAAAGTGGTTTATTGCCAATTCATGCATTTAGAACTTATAAATAAAAAGGTAACTATATCCAAGTCTTAAATCCGTCAACAGTGCAGCGCGTGAGAAACGACTAGCCCATGTTCTGAGATTTGCTGTGCAAAATCTGCACGACTCTCGACAAGGGACTGGTTACGCCTTCCTGTGACGGAGCATGTCACACAAAGCACTGACATTGACGACACAGCATGAATCACTTGGTCGCTGTGTGACCAATGCCTATGGCTGGCAATATCGCCCCTGTTCTGCTCGGTACGCGGAAGGCCCGATGAATAACACATCACCGGAGACGCGGAGTACCCGCCTCCTGAGATTATCAGCCGCTCGATCTGATTGAGCCGGACATAGCTCAGCGAGAGGCAGGAAGTCTAGCCGGTGGTTCTGCGCCGTAGGAGAGCTCGATCACAATTCATCTCACTGTCAGCTCGGCTTGTCCCTGACCACACCGGTAAATGGAGCGGCATTCCAAACCTGAGTGCATTAGAATAGCTTTCAGCGATGTTTTTCGACGTATATCATCGTGTCGCCGCGCTTTGCGGTGGTCTTCTTCCCCAGTCTTCGTTCCACTATCTCCTGTCGGCATCGAAGCACCCAAAAATACCGGGGTCACGCCCTTTCGGAAACGCCAGCAGGGTAGCGTAGCGTCCCCTTCTCCGATAGACCCCCTCCCGTCCGTCTGCCTGACCCTCGAAATCACTTTTCAGTGGGCGGCGGGCGTGGAAAGGGCAGTCATTAGGGAGGCATTAGCGCCGGGGTTTGCGGCAGACAGGTGATTTTTACCCCGGTCTTGGTGGAATGGCGCCCGCTGGCCGGCGGAAGCCTGTTATTTGTCAGTCACGCTCGGCACCGGATCAAAAATATCCGCCATGATTACCTGGCCGGGTGACGTGAGAAGTGCTCAGACGGACCCGGCGCCTTTCGTCTGTAATTTGCCCGCTTAGCAGGCCGATCTTGTGTCCTCGCTGGAACCGAACGTGATCGGAGAGAAGCGAACAGTCACGGCCCGCCTCAGGCAGGTCAAACTAGATCAGATACGCAGCCTAATCGCTCCGAATCGGGGCTAACTGCCACCATTCCACGCACCAATCGTGCGCATTGTTACTCTCAATCAGTCTTTTGTTCCGGATTCCTCGACTGTGTTCACAAGCGACGTGACCACGGACGGCAGCGCCGGGTCACGACATCCCCTGCGGCTCCAGAGTCCTGTGCGTGACCACTGCTCGCGCCTCCGTCAGCGGCGGTGGCAGGCGGTGGTTCGCGTGGTCGCCATCAGATGTCGGGCCGGTCGTCGGCTCGGCGTGATACATCACCTCCTGATTGCTGATGTCGGCCGGTCCGGCCGGGCTGGGCGTGATAAGCGGCGCGGCTAAATGCCGGGCGGGCCGCCATCATGACGAGCGCTGGTCGCGCGGCGCGGCGGCTGCAGGCACTGGTGATTCGGCTCATCAGATAAGACGGGACGAACGGCCGGCGGAGAGCAGGCGGCGCGGGTCGGTCAGACGCGCACACCACACACCAACAGACGCGTACAGTCTAGGGTAGATGTTCTGTCCACTTTATCATCTCGACCGATGACGATGTTCCCGGTGAATAAATCCTTCGTGAAAACGCCCAGTAGCAGTTCTTTCAGTGCTCTATTCGAATAAATCCTCCATTTCCCTGGGGCGATGTTTGTTTTCGTCTGACGGAAAGCTAGCGTAGAAAGTATTCTTAAAAACCTTTGGTTAAGCGCACCCGTTTAGTTCAAAGTCACCTTTGTCTATCGGTGCTGTTTGTCAGTGCTACATGCAGTGAAATCTATTGAAACTATGTTTGCACTCGCACCTGATACCGGGGGAGAGGGCTACCTATAGGAATTGCATTGGATTCCACTGCGTGCAGCTCCGACAGACAGAGGCAGAAACAGCGGACAGAACTTTTGCACGGACAGAACATTTACTCTAGACTGTACACCGACAGACAGACGCACACACCACACACCGACAGACGTGTCGCGCTGAGAACCGCAGCGAGCCGGTGCTCCCTCCTCATTCCTCGGTGATTTGGAGCACGCGCCGCCCTCCGTCCCCCGGTGACGGGAGGAGCCGGTCATCGTTAGATAGACAGACATCGGAGGGTCGCTGTGTGTACCGCCCCCGGTGACTTGGAGTCTGGATGGACGCCACATAGCTGGTGACCGACTGATGGGCAGTCGTCGGACAGAGGACCCTAGCCTGGGCCGCCCCCGTGACTTGGAGGACCACCGCATAGCAGCTGGTCAATCGGGCAACCATCTAACGGTCCACGCTCGGTTTCGCCGATTCATAGCTACGGTTCGAAGAGAGAAAAGCGTATTTTTCTACTCGCCGTTTCTCGTGCTGTAGATTCGTATCTAGTCAGTCGTCGAAACTCGAAATAGGTTGCTCTCTCACGCGAGAATTCGATAGTTCCTGTTCACATTGCACCTCACGTTTATAGGTACCAGGATATATCGAATCATAATGGCTAATCACAATCGAATTGTGCAGTGGACACTTCACATGATGTGAACATTGTCAATGCATGAGTAAAAATACTGCTGCAGCTCTGTATCTCAGCTTTCACCAATGACCGGGGCGCATGTGATCAGTGTCAAATCAACACCGTCGATCTGCGCTATTTAATTGCTCTCCTTACGCTACAACAGATGTTCATGGGATAGTCGCACGGTGGCCGTTATCGACTTCCTCGATCTTCGTGAGAAAACGCTTCACCCACAGCGCCTGTGGCCGACGCTGGGCCGATTTTTACTGTGTGCCTCACGCAGTCACAGTTGGCGACTTTTTGCACCGTTTACAAGTGAAACGGTCACTGCACGGTCCCACCGTACGGAGCTGTATTGTGGGAGCAGGCAGGTCGGCCTCGCCAAGCGGAGCTGAAGGCTGGGAGAAGCCCTTGTTCGCAGCGCAGAGTTGTATGTAGCGGCTGGTCACACAGAACGGAGCTGTAGGGAACCGCCGTGTCCCACATAGTGGAATTGAAAGGAACAGCCCGGCCAAACAGCGTGGAGCTGCAGTCAGCAGCATCAGACTGCACCTGTTGCTCGGACCAGCGAAGTAAGTCAGTATTGATCTGAAGCTCCTAGCTGTGAGCTTAGTATCAATACGATGCTCTGAACTATATGAACTCAGTACAGCATCTCAAGCTCGGAGCTGTGACCTCAGTCTTATATCTGAAGCCCATTATAGCTGGAAGCTCAGTATTGCATTTTTTTGTATGAACTCAGAACACCACGGCGGCTACCGTGACGCCACAGACGAATATATGTCGTTCTGTTCGCCGATCCAGCGTTCGGCTCTCACCACCACTGACGTGAGGGACGGTTCTCACCACCACTGACGTGAGGGACCGGTTCTCGAGAGCGCGAGCGCGACTGGGGGACGTGAGGGACGGTTCCTCACCAACCAACTGACGTGAGGGAGGTTCTCCACCACCAACTACGTGAGGGACGGTTTCTCCCACCACTGACGGTGAGGGACGGTTCTACCAGCCACTGACTGACGTGAGGGACGGTTCTCACCACCACTGACGTGAGGGACGGTTCTCACCACCACTGACGTGAGTGTCGTCCGCCGCGGTCATCGGCGTGCTCAGCTCTGGGCTGGGAACGTACCGGGTGGTGGGACCGGCACGAACAGCTCCTCAGTGCTCGACAGCCGGCAGACACGAAAAGATTCTCTCACAGAGGCGGCCGGTGCACGGAGGATGAGAGTACTGAATCGCCTCGAATGGAATGCGATTTAGCGGTATTTCGCGAAACAAGAGAGGCTAAATATAGCATCAACATTCAATGTTGATGTATTTTGCTATGGCATGCCAATCAGCAAACCGAAGCTTTTTTAACCTGATCCTGAAGAAAGTGGTCCCAACTCCCATCAAGTCTCGCATAGTTCTTCTTCATCACGAGAACGTAGTCTAGATTATTTATATATAAGCGGACCATGTTCGTTA
>VOPJ01016416.1:0-64551 GCA_014673585.1 Semibalanus balanoides | reverse complement strand
GCAGGTCGGGTGGGTCGAAGGGGTCAGACAGTAGGATTGATGGCAGGGTCAGGTGGGTCGGAGGGGTAAGGCAGTATGGTTGATGGCAGGGTCGGGTGGGTCGGAGGGGTAAGACAGTAGGGCTGATGGCAGGTCGGGTGGGTCGGAGGGGTAAGGCAGTAGGGATGATGGCAGGTCGGTGGGTTGGAGGGGTAAGGCAAGGTCAGCTAGGATGATCTGAGACGTTAGCTGTGGTCAGATGCAGTCAGACGTGTTGAAGCGAGGCATACCTGGCCAGCGCCCAATCTTACCAAGGTACCGTGAACGCGCAAGTACGGCATGCCGTGAATGGAGTGCTCAGAATGCCGCACTGATGTAATCATGGTGTTTAGTTTGCTGTATCTCGTTGTCGAGATGGCCCAGTCGGTATAGAGCGCTAGGCTGATTTAATACATAATGTTGCCGGCTCGATCCCGGGTCCCGGAAGTGTTGCAGGCCGGCGCACTAACCCTCGCCAGTGTAGGGGGAGGTTGGATGCCACCCTCGTTGTTTTTCCGGAATATCTCGCGTAGTTATCAACCGATCGCAATGAAACTTTCAGTACCTTACCTTGCAACAATTTGACACATATACTTCAACAATTTCGAACTTCTAACCCGTATGACACCCGTGTCTTTTGAATTGTTTCTCAAGGTCATGTTTGGCGAAACTGGCGTCCCGTAGTAACGATCCTTGAAACATGTGCAGTTTCCGAGTGTTTGTTGTTCAGGAGCATATGCAAAGGTGTTTCTAGGTGACAGTTATGGCTTCTGCAGATATTGCGGTATCGATTGACCTTATTAGAGGTTATCCGAGGTCACTGGAATCCGATGACCTCAGATGTTTTTTTCGTCTTCTGTCCGTTTCCAGTGCAGTTTATGACGCTGATTTCAAATATGGGATCCACTTGAGATAATTATATGTTCCATTGGGGTCATTTGCTTCCAAAGACTGGGGTCATTTGCTTCCAAAAGTCAACCGAGGTCACTGACCTCAGATGACCTGACATGACCTTTTTGGAATTTGACAGTTGTTAGGTCATTTTGTGATGCTGATTTCAAATCTGGCTTCTATTTAGCATTATAATATGTTCCTTTACAATTTAAGCCGGATAAGTATTATTTTTTTACACATTTACAATTTGATGACATTTTGGCTTTGACATTACTTCAGAGGTCACCCAAAAAACAGGACCTTAAGATCATATGTCAATGGCTTCCTCTCGTCACAAGCAGCACGCTCGTTTTTTAATCGAAGCTCTAGCTCAGTTAGGGGCCAAACGCCAAGGGGGGATTGACGTCGTATCAACCCCTACACATCAACCTACTATCAACCCTACACGGGCAAGGGCTAATATGCCGTACTGTCTTACCCATTCACGGCATTAGATTATATTAGAAGGAAGTGTGCCTACTCTTTTGGAATGCCAAATATATTTGGATTGCGGTAAGAAGCTATATGTTTGATTATTGAATACGATAAAATTAACGTCTGGAGCCCCTTTTAGTTGAATTTTTACTTACATTCTGTTTTGCATATTGTTTTGTTTCGATAACCATAAGCGATCGCCACCATAAACAGAGTATCGAAGATGTTATCTAGAGTGGCGCACCTAAAACAATAAACTTCCCATACGAAACATGTTAAATCGAAACCGAGGCTCTGTTCGGCAGCGGCTATCAGCGCGCACGAGCTGTTTTCTACTGGCCAGCGCTAACGATATATGCTAACAGTGTAATAGCTAGGGCAATGCTTCTAGTAGCGAAAGCCTCTCTGGCGAATACCGATAATTTTGTGATGCCATACTAATCTTGGCGAATAAGGAATATCTCAGCAGCTAGCTAGAGTGAGTCTGTAGAACTGAAGTTTATGGCTAAATTAATCCAAATCTGTTCTATAGACTAGTGTCAACAACTCCACATGACTGATGGGAGTAGGCACACTTCCTTTTATATGTGACCAGATGTTATTGAGGTCAAATGTGATAAGATAGTCAAGTTTGGTCACCGTGAGCAGGAAATTGGCAAATATCATTAGATGTGTTAGGGTTCCCATAGGTGAACAATAACAACAGTTCCCATACAAGAACAATCACATTGCGGTGTCATATTTTACTATCTGTACTTGTCTGAAACATCTCGTGATATGTCATGACCTTAAAGGTGTGGGAAATTTTATGACTTTTCAGATGAGAATGGGTCTGAGACTCACGTGTCGTCGGTGCTGTTGATCCATTGCGCGAATTCCAGGATATTACCGGTCTTGTCCTCATCCAGTGGATATTCATGCAGAAGGTCACTACCATACGCCAGCAGCGTTCTGACCTGTATCAATGGAAGGACGGACCGACACAATTACATTGTGTTAGGGTTAAATTGAGTAACATATCAATTTATTCACTTCGAGTTAATGACCAACTAACTCTGATGTAGCAAAATTACGCTTTGAGAAAAAATTCCGAAGTGCCTTCAACGATTCCCTTTTTTCATTTTCTACCCGGAAGGTGCGCATGATTGCCATGCTGTTGATTAGCTGCTGATTTATACCGTCAACGTAAGTTCGTGACATCATCATGTCTAATGAACCTAGTCGGAATTTTCCGTCATGTCATAAAATGTACCGCATTTTCTACAAAAAGCATTAGTTTGACATGTGTTGTGGCATTTATGACGAAGATTATTTAGCTATGCAATATGATAGCTTCAAGCATTTCTCGCTCGCTCTCGCTCTCGCTCTCGCTCTCGCTCTCGCTCTCGCTCTCGCTCTCGCTCTCGCTCTCGCTCTCGCTCTCAGCTCTCGCTCTCGCTCTCGCTCTCGCTCTCGCCCTCGACTCTCGCTCTCCGCTCTTCGCTCTCGCTCTCGCTCTCGCTCTCGCTCTCGCTTCTCGCTCTCGCTTCTCGCCTCTCGCTCTCCTTCTCGCTCTCGCTTCTCGCTCTCGCTCCTCGCTCTCGCTCTTATCGCTCTTCGCTCTCGCTCTCGCTCTCGCTCTCGCTCTTCGCTCTACACATACTACCCTCTCGCTCGCGCTCTACGCTCTCGCTCTCGCTCTCGCTCGCGCTCTCGCTCTCGCTCTCTCTCTCGCTCTCGCTCTCGCTCTTCGCTCTCGCTCTCGCTCTCGCTCTTCGCTCCGCTCCGCTCTCGCTCTCGCTCTCGCTCTCGCTCTCGCTCTCGCTCTCGCTCTTCGGCTCTCGCTCTCGCTCTCGCTCTCGCTCTCGCTCTCGCTCTTGCTCTCGCTCTCGCTCTCGCTTCTCGCTTCTCGCTTCTCGCTTCTCGCTTCTCGCTTCTCGCTTCTCGCTCTCGCTCTCGCTCTCGCTCTCGCTCTCTGCTCTCGCTCTCGCTCTCGCTCCTCGCTCTCGCATCTCGCTCTCGCTTCTTCGCTCTCGCTCTCTCTTCTCTCTCTCTCTTCTCCTCTCTCTCTCTCTCTCTCTCTCTCTCTCTCTCTCTCTCTCTCTCTCTCTCTCTCTCTCTCTCTCTCCTCTCTTCTCTCTCTCTCTCTCTCTTTTCTCTCTCCTTCTCTCTCTCTCTCTCTCTCTCTCTCTCTCTCTCTCATCTCTCCTCTCTCCTCTCTCTCTCTCTCTCTCTCTCTTCTCTCTCTCATCTCTCTCTTCTCTCTCTCTCTCTCTCTCTCTCTCTCTCTCTCTTCCTTCTCTCTCTCTCTCTCTCTCTCTCTCTCTCTCTCTCTCTCTCTCTCTCGCTCTCTCTCTCTCTCTCACACGTTTTTTCTTCTTCTGCATATTGCACTTCATTTTTATATCCATTTCTGTTTGTCTCTTATCGTCCTCAGTTCTATTTTTCTGTGCGTGTTTTTCACGGACTGCCATTTGAATGAGTTTGTTTTCCTCGCCATGCTGCATATAGTTTAATTTAAATTAATTACTTTAATTCCGGAAAAGACAGCGCATATTGTGACTGGTTTCTTCAATTTGGCATAAGTGGATGCTCCCATCTTCATCTATCCACATTACGTCTAACAACGACAGACTGTTCCTTTCCTCCTCCCTCCCAAAAACAATCCCCTATCCTCCGCTCTGCCTGCGCCGACCAGCTACCCACTCCCTTCTAACACTGTGAAGCCATCCTCTTCAGTCCAGCTTCTACAGACCATCTGCTTGCGTTCCTCCAGCTGGAAGGCGCCCTCGACAGCCGGCGACACGGCGAAGCCCAGCGCGTCGTAATGTGGAGGTCCGAGAGGTCGCAGCGGGTCGGCTCCGCGGGTCATCATGTCCACAGCCAGTGTCATGTCTCCGGCCAGCAGCGCTAGTGTGGTGGCGGTGTGGCCGTTACAGAGCGCCTCCACGTCAGCGCCCGACTCCTCCAGCAGGTTCATCAGCCGCCGAGATAACTGAACGGGAAACAGTGTCGTCCGGTCGTCAGGTCATCAGGTCATCAGGTCATCAGGTCATCGGGTCGTCAGGTCATCATGCCGTCAGGTCAACCGGTCTTCAGGTCATCAGATCATCAGGCCATCAGGCCATTAGGTCATCAGGTCATCAGGTCATCAGGTCATCAGGTCATCAGGTCATCAGGTCATCAGGTCATCAGGTATCAGCACTATGCCGTCAGGTGGCGAAGCGCGGGCTTCGATGCATCGAGGTGCGATGAGGTGGCATCAGGGTCATCAGGTCATCAGGTTCTTCAGCGTCATTCAGGTCAATCAGTTCATCCAGGCATCAGGGTCATTCAGGTCATCAGGTCATTCAGGTCTCAGGGTCGATCAGGTAATAGGTCATCAGGTCATCAGGTCATCAGGTCATTACAGGTCATCAGGTCCATTCAGGTCATCAGGTCATCAGGTTCCAATGGTCATCAGGTCAACCGGTCATTTAGTTATCAGGTCATACATTTGTCAGGTCGTCGAGAATCGACAGGTCGTAGGTCGTCAGTCGTTCAGGTCGTCAGGTCGTCAGTCGTCAGGTCGTCAGGTCGTCAGGTCTTTCAGGTCGTCAGGTTCGTCAGGTCGTGGGTGTCACGTCGGTAGGTCGTCAGGGTCGTCAGGTCGATCAGGGTCATGGCTTGTTCATCTTGGTCATCAGGTCATCAGGTCATCAGTCCATCAGTCATCAGGTCATCAGGTCATTCAGGTCTCAGGTCATCAGGTCATCCAGGTCATCAGGTCATCAGGTTCATCAGGTCATTCAGGGTCATCAGGTCATCGGTCGTCAGGTTTCATCGGAGACATCAGATCATCGGTTCGTCAGGTCATTCCGGTGGACACCAGGTCATCAGTCAATCAGGTCATCAGGTCATCAGGTCATCAGGTCATCAGGTCATCAGGTCGTTAGGTGGTTGAACGGTGGTTCATTACATCAGCAATCATATTATACAATATACATGCACTCATAAATATAATAATATGAATAAATTTGCTGTATCATTGTATCTAACTTACTATTTAAATCATTACCATTGAGAGGTTTTAGTTCAGGAGGGGCGGCAAATTGATTGAGGGAAGCAAGGGATGTATAATAAGTATGAAGCAATAATACATGCAAATAGCATTAGAAGAAAACAAAATATATTATATGACAATTCAATTGTGTCCCAATTGTTAGCATTGTTCCGTTCGATGAATGATAAATGGTAATGCAAATTCCAGCAATGTTCGGTCGACCTAGATCGATCCATTCTGCACGCTGATAGGTGCCAGATAATTTTGCAGCAGTGCCAGCCAGCATATCATCACTGCCGATAATCCATCATCCACAGGCGGCAAGTGATGGGTTTCGGCTGGATTCCATTATAATACGCCCAGTATAGAGGTGCAACAGTCGCCGGTCGGCGTGATAAGATCACCATCCATCGGCATTAGTGGACTACGCTATCAGGGGTGAGCTGATGTATACGTCAGTCGATCATATTAAGATCATTAGTTGTGTCGTCACGACATATCCGTTCTGGGACATATTTTTGTAACTTTAATTATTTATATATCAATTTTCGGTACTGCAGCGCATATGACGTCTAGAGTCCAGCATTGCTTTTGTTATATCACAACAGATCAAGTGATTGCTGAAGAGGGTGGCATACGAAGGACGTATGACCTTCTTGAGATATAGTATAAAGTATTCAATGTTCGTCGGAGCGAATTCTTGTTCCCATAGAGCCCATCCTGCCAAGTTTTTCCTAGGGCTTACCACAAGTACAGGACTATTAGAATCTGCTCAAACTGGCTCGTTGTGATTAAGTTTGTCTTGTAGCACATCTAGGGAAAATATATCTGCTGAGTGACTGAGAGCAGCTGTTCTGAGTCGATGACCCACCACTTTCTCGTCGTACGAGCCTGTGGCGCGCTGACAGATGACGTGCAGCGGTGCGCGCGCTCCGAGCTGCTCTGGCTGCGGCAGCTGGCGGCGCTGCAGCAGCTCTGTCTCCAGCAGCGCCGGACCCGGGTCACAGGTCACGCCCGGGTCAGCGCCGCGCTTCAGCAGCAGAACCGTCAGCTGCAGGCTGCCGGCGCCGGGCAGCGAGCAAGACACGTGCAGCGGGGCCAGACCTCCCAGCTGAGGACAGTGGCAGCAGTGAGCAGGACAGCAGACAGCAGACGCGCAACCATGATTTTCGTAAGGGGGCACAACCTCAAGGGGGCCCCGTCGGGCCACGAGGGGGTCCCACCATTACGGACCCAATAAGGACCCCTGTACATATCAGAGGCGGTTCCAGGCGGCATACCCCCCAGTTTCCGAAACCATAATTTGCTTCCTCCCAATACAAAATACAAAAATCAAAAAAGTTCGGACTATGTACAGCCTCCACAGTTGCTATGGTATCATTCGGACACACAAAGGTCCGATTTTTTTTATCCGCTAGCGTATGTTTGATTGGGGACCAACGTATTAGCAGGCAATAGACATAAACTCAATTTAAAGAAGGCACAATAGGCGTGGAATCTCCTACAACTCACAAACACAAAATGTTTCTCCCGTGACACATATATAGCAAGTAAAACCACGGCAGTGACCGAAAGGTCAGAGTGACTGAATCACACGCGGTGAGCACAGGTTCCGGTAGAGTCATAGCACGGGGAAGCAGAATATCGAGCACTGCATTGTATTCCACTATACAGCTGTATGTTAGCCTACTTCGACAACTTCTTGCACCAACAATACATACATAATTGGAAGGATTTGAAATGGCTCGTTTTTCCGGAGATATTTCATTATAAATCACCAGGTGGCTGTCGGAGTTACCAGCAAAGAACATCAGGTCACCGATGGGGCTTACCTGCAGTGTCAGACCGGCACATCTCACCTGATGGGACAGCCTGCTGTTGGGGTCTCCTCCTGCAGACAGTAGAGCGGCCAATAGCGGCTTGTCGTCGGCCAGCAGCGCGTGGTGCACGGCCGGAAACGGCACTTTGCTCGCCTCGGGACTGGCGCCGCGCCGCAGCAGCAGCTTTACCATGGCCAGTGTGTCGACACTCCTAGCGGTGCGAGACACACGTAACGGGTGTTAGTTGCGGCACTTTGCTCGCCTCGGGACTGGCGCCGCGCCGCAGCAGCAGCTTTACCATGGCCAGTGTGTCGACACCCCTAGCGGTGCCAGACACACGTAACGGCTGTTAGTTGCGCCAAACACGCGTGACGGGTGTTAGGTGTACGTCTGCAGCGGTCCGAGACACACGTGACGGTGTTAGGTGCGCGGCCGCGGCGCCTCCGGACGGTGATTTGTGCAGCGCGTGCGGGGACTGTAAGGCGGTGGCGGTGCGGCTCATCTCGTTCGCGGCGTCTATGAGTCGTGCGATGGCGGAAGGTCTGATCCATCCGCGGTGATTGTATTAGGCTATGGTCGCAGCGGGTGTAGAAAGGGCGAGCAGGGTCTGGATAAAGGTCGCTGCCTGAGGAGGTCATTATAACACGGTCCCGGCCCGGCCTGATCCGTAACGATAGCTGCAACTGGCGGGGCCCACACGGAGACATGTGGCCTGCTGGTCTAGACCGATCCACTGTCACTGTCTAGACCGATCCACTAGTCCTAGACATATCCACTGTCACTGGTCTAAGACAGATCCGCTGTCACTGTCTAGACAAAGATCCCGCTGTCACTGTCTAGACAGATCCGCTTCACTGTTCTAGACAGATCACCACTGTCACTGTACTAGGACAGATCCTGTCACCTGTCTAAGACAGTATCCGCTGTCACTGATACTAGCGATCCCGTGTCCTGTCAGCCACAGATCCGTCTGTCACTGTCTCGAACAGATCCACCTGTCACTGGTCTTAGACAGATCCGCTGTCAACTGTCTAGACAGCATCCGCTGTCACTGTCAACAGATCCAACTGTCACTGTCTGACAAGATCCGATGTCCTGTCTAGACTAGATCCTGTCATGTCTAGACGATCCGCTGTCAGCTGTCTAACAGATCCACTAGTCACTGTCTAGACAGAAATCCGCTGTCACTGTCTAGAGCAGATCCGCTGTCACTCCGTCTAGAAGCAGATCCGCTGTCACTTGTCTAGAAGCAGATCCACTGTCCACTGTCTAGACACTGTCACTGTCTAGACAGATCCGCTGTCACTGTCTAGACAGATCCACTGTCACTGTCTAGACAGATCTGCTGTCACTGTCTAGACAGATCCGCTTTGAGTAGCTTTATATGTTTCATCCCATGTGTTTAATATTACATCGATTAAGTTAACTGGAATGCATGTCATCAGTAAATAATATTTTTTATTACAATCACAAAACACTTTGCTACTTTTATCAAGATGATTACACAGCTGGGGTTCACGACAAATCGACAAAGGGTGACATCGTCATGTCACATATTTGGACAAAAATTGGTATAATATCTACCTATATAGAATATGCTGGGACACTAAAAGCGAGCTGCAAAAGTTTTATCTTAATACAAGGTACAAGGAGTGCTTCTGGAAATATTGTCTCTTTCTTCAATTAAACTGATTCATATGTATACTCATTCAACTGAAACAAGACGATAATACATGATCACTGAGTCTGAATAAGAATATCAAAGAGCTGTTCTATAACATGTTGATGTCGTTTTTAATTTGAGAACCTCAAAAAAGTTTTGTTTAATACCCTTAATCTTAAACGTGTTTTCGTTTTTCAATATATTTCTAAAATGATATATCGCCACCTCCGGAGGATTTCTAAAAAGCATCTTAAATGAATGGTGAGGATCAACAAACGTGTTTGTTCGTGCTCAAGGCAGCACCTGCAGCACCTAAAGCAATGTATCGGTATTTTTGTCTGACTCCAAAACGTTGGTCCCAGCTGTGCTCAGCACTAAATTCAAGATGACTGCTCTCATCCTGTTTGGCTGTCAAATTAGCGCAACTGTTACGTGTCCAAGTAGCCCGCCCAAAGCTAAGGCGTCGGAATTCGCCAAGACTTGACATTTAAAAGTCTATCTGTGTCTGCGAGCGAGCGCAAAGCGAGAGCGAGTCCTCATTAGATACGGGATTTTTCTCACAAATAAGCGGCCGGTCCGGGCCGGGTCGGGCCGAATCGGGGCAGACCGGGGACGAGCTCGAAGAGCGAGCGATTCCTCATGATATACGTGATTTGTCTCACATATGAGCGGATGACCCGGCCCGACCCGGCGCGGCCCGGACCGACCGTAACGCTCATGGGTAGATAATTGCTTTTGAAGTTGACCCGGCCGAGGCCCGACAACCAGTTCGTAGTCAGAGTATGTATCAGAGGGGGAGCCTCGAGTCAGTAGTACAATACAATTCTGCTCCCCAGCCAAATGTTGTTACCGTGGGAGGGGGGGGGTGGGGTCGGGTCGTCAGCAGAATCCCATTTGTATCATGTAAACTTGGTTTGCTCAGCTAGGAGGAGGTGCATGGTCCCCGTGCCCCCTTGACTACGTCCCTGCCGGGGACAGGGGCGCAACCAAGGGGTCCTCACGTGGCGGGGGAAGGGGTATCACAATTGAGGGCGCCTTTCTTGTGCCCAAGCGTGCCCAAACATACCTGGACACCGTCCCGCCCTGCCCTCTGACGTCACCTTTTCTTGAGCATGACCGCTGCCACCGACCGCAGGCAAATAACGAGCGCCGAAGCGACTCAAACCTGGCCTGTCTCACCGCTGAAGTGGGAAGCCCAGCGCTCTCTTGACTGACCTACAGGGGTGCACTCCCACCGGACACTTACCCTGGGCAGGGTGTGCTGTACTCTGTCTGCGGCATCTTGCCGTCCGGACCGCTGCAGAAGGCCTCTATCAGTCGAACAGCCGTCTCCTGATTACTCTCGTCGACAGCGGCGGCGGCTGCAGTAGCCAGGGCCCGCTCCAGTGACGGGCAGCAGCGCAGGTGGCCGGCCGGCAACCGCTCCCACCACGAGCCGTCCGTGCCGTCATCTGTGCGGGCTGACAGCAGGCTGGCGGCCGCCGGACGACCGATCTCGTCAGGCTCCTGCGGCCAGCTAGACTGCCAGGCTGGTGGTGAGCTCCGGCCGGCCAGACACTCGGCAGACGGGTGACGGCTCGGGGGGCTGCTCTGTACCACGGGCACCTGCGACGCTGAGCTCTCTGTGCTGGGTCCCGGCGCAGCGCCTGACTCTAAGGCTTCTCGGCTCTGAGCGGACCCTGCTGGCGATGCCTGTCCTTGTGGTTCCTCAGCTACGGTCTCCGCCGTGCCCGACGCTGCATGGGCCGCCACCTGGGACTCCACATCCGGTGTCCGTGGCCGGTCGGCAGTCTCCACTTGTGTCGGCGGCGCCGGCGGAGAAGCGCTGGTTTCGGCGTCACTAGGGTGCGGTGGAGACGGCGGCGGGGGCGGGGGAGGCGAGGGCGGCGGCGGGGGCGGGGGCGGTGAGCGAGTCCGTGCCGCAGCGACCGTCCGCCGCCGCCGGGAGCTGCCCGGCGGTGGCTCGACCGGCAGGCCGGCGCCGGGGCCGGGCACCAGCGCCTGCCGGATATCCGGTGGCGACTCGGCGGCGCTGTCGCTGCTGAGGTGGCGGAGCCGCGGCCGTCGCACCGCCTTCTGTCGGCGGGCCGCCAGCGGTACCGGCCGAACCGGAAACGGCCGCGCACTGCGCTCATGCTGTTCCGCCTCACCGCCGTGCCACTCCAGCACACCGGCCAGCTCCTGACAGAAGGCCAGCCATCAATACAGATATACACCGGCCAGCTCCTGTCAGAAGGCCAGCCATCAATACAGTACACCGGCCAGCTCCTGTCAGAAGGCCAGCCATCAATACAGCTATACACCGGCCAGCTCCTGTCAGAAGGCCAGCCATCAATACAGTACACTGGCCAGCTCCTGTCAGAAGGCCAAGCATTTCACATACAGGCTGACACACACGGCAACCACCAGACAGGCTCACACACCGGCCAACCACCAGACAGGCTCAACACTGGCCAACCCCAGACAGGGCGTTCCTTCAACCAAAAACCCCAGACACCGGCCAACCACCCGACAGGGCTCACACACTGGCCAACCACCAGACAGGGCTCACACACTGGCCAACCACCAGACAGGGCTCACACACCGGCCAACCACAGACAGGGCTCACACACCGGCCAACCACCAGACAGGGCTCACACACCGGCCAACCACCAGACAGGGCTCACACACCGGCCAACCACCAGACAGGGCTCACACACCGGCCAACCACCAGACAGGGCTCACACACCGGCCAACCACCAGACAGGGCTCACACACCTGGCCAACCACCAGACAGGGCTCACACACCGGCCAACCACAGAGAGGGCTCACACACCGGCCAACCACCAGACAGGGCTCACACACCGGCCAACCACCAGACAGGCTCACACGACTGGCAACCTCGTGTGTGCACACACCCAACCAGGGCTCACACATTGGCCAACCAACCAGGACAGCTCACACACCGGCAACCACAGACAGGGCTCCACCACACGGCCAACCACCAGAACAGGGCTCACACACCGGCCAACCACCAGACAGGGCTCACACACCGCGCCAACCCACCAGGGGAAACAGGGGGGGGGGCTTTTTTTTTTTCAACACACCGGCCAACACCAGACCAGGGCTCACACACTGGCCAACCACCAGACAGGGCTCACACACTGGCCAACCACCAGACAGGGCTCACACACCGGCCAACATTTGTCGACGCGCCAGCCATCAACAGGGCTGTGAACGCAGGACCCTCAGACATCAGGCAGCATTGACAGGATGGTACGCAGTCTGTGCAGCTGGTAAAACTGAGCCGGTCCTGATTTATCAATCCAGACAAGTTGCACCGGACGTAGTATCCAGCATTATATTGAACTGTTCGGAAATATGATTAAATGATTCCACGCTGCTTTATAAATGATCTCGTAATTAATTGCAAGCTCAGCACATCCCCTGTTCCTATGCTGAAGTTTCCAAATCTCACAATTGTATATCAAAAATGACTCTCGACTAGCACTGGAATCCCCTGATAAGCCCCGGTGCCAGTCCACCTCATTCGACCGACCGACTCTCCCGACGCACGTCGTTGATTTCGAGATGTGAGAACACTTTGAGCTGGTCCAGGTGGTAGCGCGTGCTGTAGTCGGGGTGGTGGAGCGTCAGACACAGGCTGAGCGCCGACAGACCCTCGTCGGTGACGTGGTTGATGTCAGCTCCATGGTCGAGCAGAGCGTTAACGGTAGCCGTGTGACCTCGCATCTAGACAGAACAATGTGTTGTCAAGGTGAAGGCGCCGGCTAACGTATTGTTGCACTGGGACTGCTAGACACGGCAGCATTTTACTATAGTTACAATGGACAGTGGACACGTCAAACACGTATTACGATGTATTGACAAAACATCGAATAAAGAGAGCCATAGAAGCACTTGGAACAATCATACGGATATAGTACTAAATATCACCAGTCTTTATTTAACATTTTATTTTGATGTTATGGTCATCTTCCATTCCAATGTTCTTAAAATATCAAATTAACTGATCACT
This sequence comes from Semibalanus balanoides, assembly GCA_014673585.1. Taxonomy (NCBI): domain Eukaryota; kingdom Metazoa; phylum Arthropoda; class Thecostraca; order Balanomorpha; family Balanidae; genus Semibalanus; species Semibalanus balanoides. The sequence continues at coordinate 51,643 of VOPJ01016416.1, read as the reverse complement.
TTAATTTAATAATCAAATATAGCCAAACCCCTGATTAACATGCTCTTTAAATACTGATGTTTCTCATGAACCTACTGCCCTATTGCGACGATGCATAAGTATGTGGGCTTACCATTTCCCTTCAAACTAACTCGATTTTCGCTAATGTCCTTTTTCCAGTGACCCCCAAGTCCACCAATGTAATCTCATTACCTCTCCGAGTCTCTTCCTCCATCATCTACGTGCCACCAAGCTGAGGCGGCGTCTCGTCTCTCGTCTCTCGTCTCTCGTCTCTCGTCTCTCGTCTCCTCGTCTCCTCGTCTCCTCGTCTCCCGTCTCCCGTCTCCCGTCTCCCGTCTCCCGTCTACCGTCTCCCGTCTCCCGTCTCCCGTCTCCCGTCTCCCGTCTCCCGTCTCCCGTCTCCCGTCTCCAGCGTCTCCCGTCTGTATTCCCGTTTCCGTTTGCCCGGTTTCCAGTTTCCCGATTTCACCGTTTACCCGTTTCCCGTTTCCCGTTATCCGTTTCCGTTTCCCGTTTCCAGTTTCCGTTTCCCGTTCCCGTTCCCGTCTCCCGTCTCCGTCTCCCGTCTACCGTCTCCGTCCCGTCCCCGTCTCCCGTCTCCCGTCTCCCGTCTCCCGTCTCAAAATCCGGAACCCCCAAACCTCGGCTCCGTTTCCGTCCCGTCGTCCCGTTCCGTTCCCGTTCCGTCCCGCTCCGTCCCGCTCCGTCCCGCTCCGTCCCGCTCCGTCCCGCTCCGTCCCGCTCCGTCCCGCTCTGTCCTCTGCCGACTCACGGCGGCACAGATGAGCGCGGTGACTCCAGCTGCGTCCATCACGTTCGGGCAGAGCCGGACGGTTCGCAGCAGCAGGCGCACCACGTCGGCTCGGTTCAGCGCGCTGGCGTGCAGCAGCAGCAGGCTGGCGCGCTGCAGCCGGCCAGCAGGCAGCTCAGCAGCACGGCCGGGCCGAAGCAGCTCGGGAACACTGACGCTGACCACCTCCTGCAGAAGAGACGAGAGGACGGCTCCGTCAGTTGCCTGGCACTGACCACCTCCTGCAGAAGAGACGTGAGGACGGCTCCATCAGTCGCCTGACGCTGACCACCTCCTGCAGAAGAGACGAGAGGACGGCTCCGTCAGTCGCCTGGCACTGACCACTCCTGCAGAAGAGACGTGAGGACCTCATCACTCCGCCGGACGCTGACACCTCCTGCCAGAAGAGACGAAGGACGGCTCGTCAGTCGCTTGACGCTGACCACCTCCTGCAGTTAGAGAGACGTGGGACGGCCTCCGTCAGTCGCTTGACGCTGGACCCCACCTCCTGCAGAAGGACGAGGAGGACGGCCTCCGTCAGTCGCCTGACACTGACACCTCCTGCAGAAGAGACGAAGGACGCTCCGTCAGTCGCCTGACGCTGACACCTCCTGTCAGAAGAGAGAAGAGGGACGGCTCCGTCAGCGCCTGACGCTGACACTCCTGCAGAAGAGACGTAGGACGGCTCCGTCAGTCGCCTCGACGCTGACACCATCTGCAGAAGGGACGAGAGGAACGCTCCGTCAGTTCGCTGACGCTTACCACCTTCCTGCAGAGAGACGAGAGGACGGCTCCGTCAGTCGCCTGACGCTGACCACCTCCTGCAGAAGAGACGTGAGGATTGCTCCGTCAGTCGCCTGACGCTGAACTGGCATACCGCTAGCATATGATTAGTGCAATTAGATCGCTGATGCTCAAATCGCTGAGTGACGAAACTCATAACTAAAAAATATAATTAATAGCAACAACATGGAGTTTATCACTCTCGGGAGCAGTCTCAGTGGACTCTTGCAATAGCTGTCTGGTGACAAATTAGGACAGGAAAATGGCTCGGCTCTCAGGTTCCGATACAGCTGCTGACCACAATTCCACTGTACTGACCGCGTCCACTCTGCCGGCCTTCTCCGTGAGATAGGCATACGTCTGCAGGTCACAGACGTCCTTGTTGTCGTTCCAGGCCAGTAGACGGGCCGGGGCGACGCGGCGAGCTCCGCAGTTATATCTGGAGGCCCGCGACCAGAACAGACGCTGACTCAGCGCGGACAGAGCGAAATCAAACATTAATACGGCATGGCTGGCAGCGAATATTGTGGAGCACCGTGCAATTATTTGTTTTATAAATATAATTGTGGACCTGAACAGAATGTTGTACGCTCAGTTCAGACTGGTTTTTGATTCGACTCTGATTGAATCTATTGGAATCGTTGAAGCAAAATTTATTTAATACAAAAGGCATGACTCACCACCAGATCTTTTTATTCATGAATCGTGATGGAATCCAAACCCAGATATTATCAAGGCTGATTGAATCACAATATTTAACGATTCTAAACAATGCAAGTGCACATGGTTAATTTGTGCGAATACAACGCAGTCTGAGTCGCTGCATTCATTTATGCTGAAATAGTACTGCTGTCGCGATGGAGATGCATGTTTCCTTTTTTTAATTGTACATTAATTCAACCACAGATAACAGGAGACTCCTGTTATCTGTTATCCTGAAAACTCCTGTTATCAGGAGACTTTCGTCTCCTGTTATATGTGATTCAACATGTATATTTAAATGTTGAAACAAACATGTTTCAATTAAAAAGCTATTTGTTTCCTTAAATCAAAAAAAAATGCATGAATCGAACGGTGAATGAATTATTCAGGTTCCGAAATGAATCGTGATTGAATCGGTAAAAAAATAATAAAAAAATACCAGTCTGACTCAGACGAAAAACTATTTTTCAGCAACAGCGGCAAATATAGGCGTAGGAACAGGTAGGGTGGGGAGCCGCCCACTTTTCGGCATTTTTGCTGAAGCTTTGTATTTTGCTTGATTATAAATTTGTTCATGACAAAATGCTCCTGAAGACGAGAAGAGCACAAATCTATCTTGCATAGGGGAGTTGGGTTTCTCTCAAGACAAGCTCAAAGCTCCACTGTTCCCCCACTTTTCGTGGCGTTCCCACATCACTGTCGACAGTGCAGTTATACATTGCCGAGTCACTGAGTCACTGAGCATTACCAATGAGCTAAACGTTACGCATTGTTATCAAGTTACTGCATGCTCAATCTCATCCTTGAAGTTTGGTGACGTGTGTCACGCATTGCAGGATGACGCACCTGTGACTGGGGAAGCCGGCGGTGTGTCTGTCGCGGAGTTTCAGGTTGGTCATCTGGTCAAGCTGGTTCAGTGAGCAGTCAGCGACTGCCCGACAACCATCCAGCTCCTTCAGCACCGACTCCAGCTGGCTCTCCGGCTCCTGCAGGATCAGTGAGCAGTCAGCGACTGTCCGACAACCATCCAGCTCTTTCAGCACCGACTCCAGCTGGCTCTCCGGCTCCTGTTGGGTCAGTGAGCAGTCAGCGGCTGCCCGACAACCATCCAGCTCATTCAGCACCGACTCCAGCTGACTCTCCGGCTCCTGCAGGGTCAGTGAGTAGTCAGCGACTGTCCGCCAACCATCCAGCTCCTTCAGCACCGACTCCAGCTGGCTCTCCGGCTCCTGCTGGGTCAGTGAGCAGTCAGCGACTGTCCGACAACCATCCAGCTCTTTCAGCACCGACTCCAGCTGGCTCTCCGGCTCCTGCTGGGTCAGTGAGCAGTCAGCGGCTGTCCGACCTCCATCCAGCTCCTTCAGCACCGACTCCAGCTGGCTCTCCGGCTCCTGCAGCCCGGTCAACTCAGATCAGTGCAGCCCCAATGGCCAGAGAAATAACACAGTGACATACTGTCACACAGTGACATGCTGTCACATAGTGATATACTATCAACTTGCGTTGACAAAAATATCAAATGTCAATATGGATTGACACAAATAATATGGGTTAACTCTTTAATAAACGCATAATCCTTTACATGAATTGATAGATCACCGATCATTTTCCACGCGCAGTGCACCATAATTGTGCTTCATTTTTTTCCGCTGTGATTTCAATGGTCAATATACCAATTGTTCAACGCACCACTTTCAGGCTTGAGCGGTATTTGTGACATTGCTCATTAAAATAATAACCTCTCTTTTTCGTTACAAACAACCTGCCCTTCCAGACCATGCCGTAGAGACTATTATAGCATGATGTCATTGATGAGTGTCAGTGTTTTCAACGAAACCATTCGAGTTTTATGTTCTCCCGTGGGATGGAATTATTCACTATTCACTGTTATGAATTAACTTTCAATTTCAACGCGCACTGTCATTAACTTGTATGGCACAATTCACCATCCATACTTATTCAACACTGCATCAATATACATCAGTCTTAAATTAAAAGTATAAGTATCAGGTATTGACAACTATGTGTTTATTAGATAGAAGCAGTAAATTACCCCCTTCATCAGCGTTACTATTCCGTCTGAAAGAGCCACATGTAGCAGCCGAGGTACATTGCTCCGTCACCCTGATCGGGCTGACTCCGATGGCTGAATCTTCCACAGAACGGGTCAATCGTCTTCATTTCCTCCTCCTCCCGCCAACTATCACCTCTCTGCACTCACCTGCACGTGCAGCACTCGCCGGTCATACCAGCCGATGTAGTGTCCGGTGAGCAGGTGGTCGAACCGGACGGCGGCCGGTGTTGGGCAGAACAGGCGCAGCAGCCGGCCGCGACACCAGAGTCCGGCGTCCCGCGCCCCCCCGCTCTGGTACGTCATCTGACCGACCCCGTGTGGCTGGCCGTCAGAAAACATGCCCTGGGGGCGGCCGCGGGACACGCAGTCAGTGGCCGAGAGTGCAGGACGGGAGACGAGAGACGCGAAGAATGTTGGCACTGCCAGGTGAATCACATGGACTGCAAGATTGATGTGTGCTTGAAACTGTTTGCATTTTCCCGCATTATGTACGACATTCCCCCTGTCATGTAAGGCATACATATGACAAATTAGTTTCCACCCTTGACAGAAAATTAATTTTCGCACACACTCATTGAGTTCCGACCTTCAACGACGACGGTTCCAGCTACTTGTCATATATGATGCATTGCTGTGCGCCGTCATTGGCTATTTTTGAAAAATATGTGAACGAGACTTCCAATTCCCATGTGGTATTGAAGGCAATTTTTCTGAGCCTTCTCTGCTTCTGCAGATATCAGTGTGAAATGTGTCACACAAACAACCTTAACTCGCAGCATATTTTCATTTTATATTCCTTATTCAGAAATACAGTAGACGCCGCTATAGCGTCCACAGTTATTACGCCCAGCCGCTTATGACGCCCACGTTGGCCCGGTACGGAATTTCCTGTGTAAAAGTATTGGCAGAAACTCCGCTTATAACGCCCACACTTCGGTTATAACGCCCAGTTCAGCGCGCGCTAAGCCATCGTGTCGCTCACTCCTGCCGGCTCTACACGTGTAAAGCGGCCGCGGTGCCGCGGTTTTCGCTCTGTGTTTCATACCCGAGTCCGGCCGTACCGTAGCGTCTTGGAGCACGTAATTACGCATATCGGCCCGGAAGTGACTCGAGGGATGCCGCCGGCGCCGGACGGGGACCGGCATTTCGTGAATTTCTAGTTGATTTGTTATCTTCTGAGTGAAAAAGATGTTGAAGCAGCTAACGATGGATGATTTTGTTCAATAAATACCTCAGGTTATAATCAGATCTCTTTTTGGGTTGTTTATGTGGCCATATTAGGAACTTTGGATATAGCGCCCTTCGGTTATAACGCCCACAAACCATCGGTCCCATGGTGGGCGTAATAAGCGGCGTCGGGCGTCTACTGCATCACCAACAGGCACAGCCCACTAATAGAAGTCGAAAGGTAAAACACTACAACCTTTACGTCCAGTGTATTGTGATCCACAACACAACAATTCCTTGGGTATAATCACGCACATATGTGCGTGATTATATTCAAGGAATTGTTGTGTTGTTAATTACAATACGCACACGCAATGCTCCGGACGGAGTTTGCCGAAGCATAACAGGATGCGTAGATCAAAAGGGATCGATGAAGCAGGCTGAGGAGATCAAAGGGGATCGATGAAGCAGGCTGCGGAGATCAAAAGGGATCGATGAAGCAGGCTGCGGAGATCAAAAGGGATCGATGAAGCAGGCTACCGAGATCAAAAGGGATCGATGAAGCAGGCTGCGGAGATCAAAAGGGATCGATGAAGCAGGCTGCGGAGATCAAAGGGGATAAATGAAGCTGTTTGGCTGATGTAAGAGACTGATAAGCTTGTTATTGCTAATGTAAGAGTTTTATCAGCTTGTCCTAATGTAAGAGTCTGATCAGCTTGTCCTTGCTAATGTTAGAGTCTGAACAGCTTTTCCTTTGAGGGTTGAGACCCTATTTTCTAGTGACGGATCAATGCCCACATCGACATAAAAGGCCATCCAATGCGGTGTGTAAATATGGTAAACTTGAATAGATTATATATTCGTTGGTGGCACTAATCTCCTCAGGTTCTTGGCTGGACCATCAAATCCCGCTCTGATCATGGAGCTCACCCGGAGACGTATATACCTACCTGTAACCTGGGGCTCACCTGGAGACGTACCGAGAGGCGGGAACTCATCTGGAGACGTACCGGGAACTCACCTGGAGACGTACCTGGAACTCACCTGGAGACGTACCTGAAACTCCCCTGGAGACGTACTGGAACTCCACCTGGAGACGTAACCGGGAGGGCGGGACTCACCTGGAGACTGTACCGGGAACTCACCTGGAGACGTACCTGGAACTCAGCCTGGAGACGTACCTGGAACTCAACCTGGATACGTACCTGAACTCACCTGGAGACGTACCGGGACTCACGCTGGTTAGACGTACCGGGGGACTCACCTGGAGACGTACCTGGAACTCCACCTGGGAGACGTATCCTGGAACTAACCTGGAGACGTACCTGGAACTCATCAGGAGAACGTAACTGGAACTCATCTGGAGAATACCTGGAAACTCACCTGGAGACGTACCTGGAACTCACCTGGAGACGTACCTGGAACTCATCTGGAGACGTACCTGGAACTCATCTGGAAAAGTACCTGGAACTCACCTGGAGACGTACCTGGAACTCATCTGGAGACATACCTGGAACTCACCTGAAGACGTACTTGGAACTCACCTGGAGACGTACCTGGAACTCATCTGGAGACGTACCTGGAACTCACCTGGAGACGTACCTGGAACTCACCTGGAGACGTACCGGGAACTCACCTGGAGACGACTGGAAACCAACCTGGAGACGTACTGGAACTCAAATCTGGAGATATACCTGGACTACCTGGAGACGTACCGGGAGGCGGGAACTCACCTGGAAGATACGTACCTGGAACTCACCTGGAGACGTACCGGGAACTCACCTGGAGACGTACCTGGAACCACCTGGAGAGTACCTGGGAATCATCTAAGAGACGTTCCTGGACTCACCTGGAGACGTTCCTGAAGCTACCTGGAGACGTACCTGGTAACTTCACCTGGAGACATACCTGGAAACTCATTCTGGAGACGTTCCTGGAACTCAGCTGGAGACGTTCCTGGAACTCACCTGGAGACGTACCTGGAGCTCACCTGGAGACGTACCTGGAACTCACCTGGAGACGTTCCTGGAACTCATCTGGAACTCGGCAGCTGGTATCGATCACTAAAAGACCGGGCATGACCATTACTCCTCCCCGCGGTTCATACGTGAGCTGGTACTCAGACCGTCTAACCCGGTACTCGGTCCCCATCTGACCCAGTATTCCGTCCCCGTCTGACCTGCTACTCGGTCTTAATCTGACCCAGTACTCGGTTCCCATCTGACCTGCTACTCGACCTCCATCTGACCCGGTACTCCGACCCCATCCGACCCGGAACTCGGTCCCCATTTGGCCAGGTACTCGACCTCCATCTGACCCGGTGCTTGATCTCCATCTGACCCGGTACTTGACCTTCATCTGACCTGGTACTCGACCTCCATCTGACCTGGTACTCGGCTTTCATCTGACCTGATACTCGACCTCAATCTGACCCGGTACTTGACCTCCATCTGACCTGGTACTCGACCTTAATCTGCCCTGGTACTCCGTCCCCATCTGACCCCGTACTCGACCTTTATCTGACCCGGTACTTGACCTCCATCTGACCCGGTACTTGACCTCCATCTGACCCGGTACTTGACCTCCATCTGACCTGGTACTCGGCGCCGGTCGGGGACACCGCTCTGCCGCAGAACTCAGCATCTCCGGCGTATACGTAGCCCATGTATTTGAAGCCGCTCGGGTGCAGGTAGACGCCGCGACCATGCTGGTTCTCCAGAAGGTACTGACCCGTGTACCTCTGGCAAAGGGACCGTGTTGTGTTTGTCAGAGCAGGTACTACGAAAAATGCAGTTTCTTTTGAAGCAATGCACTGCACTGTAGTGCTGACGTTATTGGCTGAACAATGTACAGAATTTGGTATCGGTTGAATTAGGCGCAATGATGAGATGAGACGACGGAAGTGTGCTCGACTGTGATTGTAAGTGAAACAAATTATGATCATGAACATCGTTATTAACAAGACAGGTCTCGACAAGACAAGACAAGATAAAGATATTGACAAGAAGGATGATGACAGCAGAAGATATCGCCAACAAGTATATCTATATGTACCAAATTAATCCTATGACATTGTATCACGCATGCTGCCAGCTGTATGCAATCCTACAACTTACTCGTTTATGTAACAATAAAAGCAAAGATGACATATTATGTTTATTTACATTTTTTCCATATTGCAAATATACAAAGTATACAAATCCACATCGTTTATGAAAAATATGGCCCATACACTCGAATACCTTGATTTTGACCTGTGACCTGACCGTGACCTGATTTTAGACCTCAATCAAAAAATTGTAGCATGAAACAAATGCTTCTTATTGAGAGCTTCCGAATGCCTTCTTGCGAGTCTCGCTGCGCTCATAGGTTTGAACGATAACCAGGGGCCCATATCCGCTCCCAGCCAATGGTGCTCGAAATGTACTCCATTTAGGTACTTGTAATATCACTGTTTCTTATCTTATCACCGCTTCTGAGTAAACGCTTCTTATATTTTATTTTGAAATAGGTAACGTTTCACTTTGTTTGTCGATTTCAGGCGGTGTGGGAGGCTTGACCACTTTGCCCCCTTTTGGATCCACCAGCCGACATTTTTTATTGGGGGGGGCAAGGGTAAACATTAGAGGGAGAAGGTACCATTGGGGAGGGTGAACTCAACATTGGGGGGGGGCGAGGTTCCCCCAAAAAGTATATCAATCGACACCTATGCATATGAACATATAAAAAGGAGAGCTCTCGTCTGTCTTGCATTAAAACTACACTCACCGACCGAGCGCCATGATTGTATCTGAAAAGGGTAGATATGATTTTTGAGAGTGTCCATTTTAACATAGTAACTGGTCATTTATATTTTCCCCAGACTTCTAGATTTTCTACCTTACCTTACATAAGCCTGCCTCAGTTTCCCGAAATTTGTCCATTTGGGTGAAAAACGACACCCAGATGTCAATAATTTTCCATTCGATCACCACCCTCCCTCATTTGCTTAGTGAATTGTCCACTCCATTGAAAATATAAAAACATTTACACGCTTTTTAAAGAATCGGCACAGATATTCGTTGAGTTAAGTGTCACAACATAGCTGGGATGATTTTGTTTTCACCTAATTTTCCACTCCCGCAATCGTTTTGATCTCAAATTGTCCACTCCGACACCCAAGCCAGAAATGGATTTCAGCGATGCCATCCTTCACCAATATTTGTTCCGCTCCTACAGCCCTGGAGAGCACCACAATATCCGGAGGTTCCCGGCGGCTAGCTATTCGCGAGCTTGCCGGGACCGAAGCCTCTACTTACAGATGTACATGTGAAGCTAGTCTTAGAGGGTTGTCACTAAGCTCCACCAGCCTGGTGGCTTGTGCTCACTCGACTGCGTTTAATAAACCGGGACGAACACCGTCTTCGTCGATAATCACCTGTTAAGGAGGCCAGGCATCAGCAATATCGACCAGAAACGCTGGAGAAGCCGTGGATACTGGTGAGATGATTTTTGCCCGCACGTGCTTATCCCAACGGCTTATATTCACACGTGCCTCGTATGGAAAGACCACCTCTCAGACCCCATATCACGCACGAGAAGTGAAGGCTGGTAACCAGCGGCACACGGTGACAGGATGTCCCGTGTCGCTAACGTAACGCTAACGGCTTTAACCCGGCAGTCACTGGGATATTTCTGTGACACGAGTCACTGGGGGGGTTAGCCCCCCCTGTATCTTCGGAACCAATCAAGCGATCGCACTGAACCAAACGGCAATCGATAGCTCAGGAAAATTCATTGACGGAAAATAATTTGTGTTGCCCTAGAGGTCAGTGGTGACGTCACAGATCAGGTCAAAGGTCAAAATTTACAGACACAATTTTATAGACCATATTTTCCATTCAAAGCAATTGGTTGGCAACCAATGATCCACACAGATTGCTCTCAAATGTATGACACAACATCCAGGAATGAGCGTAAATCGGGGATTGGGCAAAATGGTCAAGGTCAAGGTCAGGTCCACATAAGGTCACTAGTGCCAAAGAAATTATACGAAAGGTCATGCACCACATGTTGTACATACTTTTACGTGCATGACACGAAAATTGATACTCATTTTACCACCTGGTTTAAGGTACGTGATGAAAAGGTCAAGTAAAGGTCAAAGTCATGTCACAAAAGGTCAAAATTTGAAATTGATTAATACAGTAAATCATTATAATTGTCTAGACCGGTTTTGTCTCAGAAATACAGTGCTGCTCTTTATTTGTCTGTATCTGGTCAGAAAAGGACAAAAAAAATCAAAATTTGCTGTCTCGAGTTACCTTATACCTTAGATGTCATCACTCAGTCGAAAATACAGATATCATTTTGAAATTTGGTATGGTTGTTAAATATTGTATAGTTATTTTAACATATATTCCGGTTTTTTGAATATCTTTAAAAAGTTTTGACTTTTTTGGTCGTTATTTCAAAAAAAAGTAATTTTTGGAAAATTTTGGGTCAAAAATCACTTGTTTTAAAAAAATCTGAGACAGCCATATTGTAGCCCTTAACTTTTGCTATCTTTCTCCTTTTTTCGGATTNGGATCTATGATTCCAGTGGATCCATCGTCTTTTTGGGCATTTTTTATTTTTTATTTTTTATTTGGGCTAGGTGGCAAACAATACGTAATTATGGAGTTTTGTAATGTCATTGCGGCCATGCGGTTCGACCGATTTGTATGCCCATAGCGTTTATGAGCTTCCAATGTACTGATTACTGGTCTTAAATACATCAACAGCACGAGTATCAAAATTACAAATCTTAGGCGTTTTCAAGGGATGTAAAATGGGAAGATTTTCTTGTAACAAATATGTGCTGTTCATGATTGTTTGGCTCGATATGAACGTCACATGCTTGCTTTTGTACTGTAGTGGGTTAAATATAATATTTTGCGCATACTGACTTGTAACTGACTCAGTTTAACCCTATTACTGTCGGGGGGGGGGGGAATCGGCCCCCTTGAGGTTTTTCGCGTACGGGTCATTCATAACTCAACTCAGAATCTTCAAACTTGCTGGCTTTTCCTAACATTCTATTGCGCATCGAATGGTGTACTTTTTTTCCAAATTGAATTATTAGGAGGGGTCCAGCGACAGTTTTTAGGGGGGGCGTGTTTGGCCGTTTTTGACAAACAAAATCTGTGCCATGGTTAAGCACTCATGGAGAGTTGTGTGTTGCAAGAGAAGTGTGTATAAAAAAAACAGAAACATCGGTATTTCTTACTAGAGCATTTTTTTTTTTCAGGATGGCTATCTCGAATTTTCAAAATTTTGGATTTTTTGAAAAACCAAATTTTTTGAAAAAACTTATTTTTTCACAAAATGATGCAAGTTTTTTATTTCAGGGACGTTTCAAAAAACTGGGATTGTTATGTGAGAGAAAGAAAACATGCCAAATAATATGTGTTGAAAGTTTCAGAGTGATATCTAAATATTTTGATGAACCTGATGTCAGGTCAAAGTTAACCTTCCAATATAAGTATATGGTGAAAAACGAAAACGAGGTTTAATTGCATTGATCAATCAAATTCATTTTCGAGTATCATGTCATCTCTAGCCCTTCTTGATGAAAAAAGGATTAAATTTTCTAGTCAGTGATCTTTTTGAATTTGAAACGTCATTAAAAGTCACCAACTACCTTTTATCAATAACTCGTGACAAGGAACATCATAGAGAGACTCACAAATGGTCTCAATTTTTTTTTCTCGTCAATACGCGTCTTTGATATGCCATTTTTACCGACATTACGTTACCTTGACCTTGCCCGGGGTCAAATTTTCGATTGACAAAATTATTAGATTTTCGATTTGACAAAATTTCGATATTGATTCGAACTGCAATGACGAGAGAAACACGATGGCTACCAAAATAAGTGCCTTGCTATATGTAATATTAGATAAAAATATTAACGACAAACATTGCCTGAAAAACAGTTTTTTAACATTTGTTGAACCTCTACAGTCTCAAAACACATTGAACTAGATCATTTCTTATGCCTTTGACTGGTGAAAGACCAATTAAAACCGCTTTACAGTATTTTTTCGGATTCCTCCTAGCTGCCCATAGTTTCCGAGATAATGGCAAGGTTTCTGAAAAAATATCATTTTGACAAAAATAATTTTTTGATGACGTCATTTGACCTTTTGAAGATAAATGACCGAACGGTCACCAAAATTTGCACAAAAATAGAGTCATTGTCGACCTTAGTCAACACATCGAAGTTTCATGTTTTCTAGCTCTTATCCGGCAGACGCGAGATCTGCAAGGGGGGGCCAAATAACCGCCCCCCCCCCGACAGATTTCGAATATTCTTTTCATCCACCTCCAGCGAACATTAGGAGTCTAATCATGAAGTCAGAACGTTTGGACCATGAGTCATGAAGCTTGAACGTCGACATTCCCAAATTTTGTTTAAAAAAAAAAAGCCCCCCACGTTTTTGAAAAGCCTTCCAAAAGCGGAAGGGATTCGAAGGGGGCCAGACCTTTTTTTTTTTTTCAATTGGTTTGAAACAGCAATGTGAGTCAATTGAGTCAGTTCTTTGGTTGTGAGTCAGACTTAAGTCGACTCAAACCAATGTGAGTCAAATGCAACAGGGACATAGCCAAGGGGGTACTGGGGCGACGCCCCTTTACCTGAGCAAACCAGTTAACACTAGATCAAATACAATTTGTCTGTGACCTGACCTCACCCCCACCCCACCCACACAGACACGGTTAACAGCAAGTAATACTAAACCTGTGAACTGTGGTGAGTCAAATTGAGTCGACTGAAATGTATTTTTGATTCAAGTCGAATCAATTTGTTAAAAATGCGCTCGAGTCAAGAGTCGAGTCGATTCAATTTTTTGGTATCAACATCACTTGAGTCATGCGTCGAGTCAATTTATTTTTTAACGTTACTTGAGTCAAGAGTCGAGCCAATTATTCGGCTGTTGAGACAGACTTGAGTCGACTAAAAAAATATATATTAGTCGTTACAAGTCTGTGCGCATAGACGGATCCAGGTATACGTCGTGGGGGCACCATGTGCGTAACGCCTGCTATCATCTTACTAACTTGAAGTTTGACCTAATTCGGCGGTGGATATCGCCTCCCATGTCATGTCCTGAGTGCGGGCGCGATATAGCCTTCGTTGTTGGCGCGCCCATAAAAAACAATCATCATCATGTCCTGAGTGCGCCTCTGTTGAAAAATATGTGCAGTCTAAGTATTTATAATTTTTTGCAGTGACATCGTTTCTGACGCGTTAATTGCGCTTCCAACTACCAAGGAAGTATGCGACGCATAATCGCATTCGTAACATCCTCCCACAATTATGAGCCTGGCAACGCTTCTTCTGGTCCTTTTTTTACAAAACGCGTGATTCAATTCTAGGAAAAGTCATAAAGTTTCAAGACAAGCCTAACGGTTTAGAAACGGCAAGCGAAAAACCACCGGGAGGCAGAAACTGCCTCCCGCAGGGAAGAGGGTAAAGCTGAATTTTGATGTGTGGTTTGTTTGAGACCACACTACTAGCAATGTGGAGTTTAGATGACAGCAGACCAATTTCCTTGCTTTCGGGTTTCTACGGAGTCGCTCTTCCTTCTCTGAATAAGGCGTCTCACTGGTAATACCGTTGGTCGACAACTTGTTTCATTTTCTGCAGTATGCTAGGGAATATGAGTTTATCTTTTAGTCTTAACGCTGTGGTTATGTAAGGCATTGGAATAATCATGTAAGGAGGCCAATTAACTCTCGCCCGGGTAGGGCTAATTCACTGCGTGTCCGGCTAGAGGTTGGTTGGACGACCCTCCCCTGGTCGTTTTCGCACCAACACTTATTTGAGACTAGAGCCTTCGAATTAAAAAATCGACGCGATAACGATGTTGCTACCTGTGACGAAAGGAAGCCAACATGACATGATGACTTTAAGGTTCTGGAAGTTCAAATAAGGCTACCTCTGAAGAGATCATGACTCCAAGACCAAATTTCACAAATCCCGCTAAATGTGAGAAAAATTGAAAGACCCCTGAATTCGTGCCCAACCAATGCGTAAAGGAACATCTAGTATGCCACCCTTAATACATCCAAATTTTGAGCGAATCAGGCGTCGCCAAAATGACCCTAATACCAAACTTGATCCAAATATCCAACAAGTTACCCCATGTCAGGTCATCTGATGGTCAAGTGAAACCCCTCGGATTGACAACTATTATCGGAAGCACATTGACCCCAGCAATCCAAAACATTATAATATGTTAACAAAAATGGCCTCCAAGATTTTAAATTCAGCGTCAAAAAACTGATACCCTAAAAATAGCGGTGCCAAGAACGCCAACAAAAGTCATCGGAGGGTCATCGGAGCGAGTCATCGTACTACCTCGGCTTAGCCCTCAGACAAGGGTCAGCTACGAACACAATAAAGACGCTGACACCTACACCACACAAATCATCTAGCAGAAAACACTATCTGTCACCCTAGAAATACCTTGCAAATTGACTAACCTGGAACGTCACAGCCAACTCGGACCACTTACACAACCTGTAACAAGGATCAGATAACAATACGAGGACGCCAGTTTTCCGACAAACCTGACATGACCTAGAAACAAGGCTCCATAGGTCACGGAATCGTCATGGAAGTAGAGTTCAAACCCTTTCACAGCGGTATTTGTATCCCCATTTGTTCAAAACTCGAAAATCTAACATCGCGAATCGGTTACAAACCTACGTGAGCAGTATTTTGCCGGAAAAAACTTTAACCTCGCATGGGAGGGTCCAAAACATCACACCCCCTAACTCTTTAACCTGCACGCGAAGGGCTTAATTATAAGCATCTCTGTAAAAATAGCCTATACATAAAACTAAACTTAAATATATATATATATAATATAACCTATATAACCGTATAATAAATATAACTATCAATATAATATAACTAACAACTATACTATAACTATTATAATAATATTTATGTATCATTTATACTTTACGAATTACATATTCCAAATATTACATATTCATATTCCATATATGACTTTTTGATTATTCCCTTGATCTTTATATAAACTATATATAACCTATAATATAAACTATATAACCTATAATAACCTATTATTATATAACTCATAACATCCATACAATATAATAAATATATAGTATAACCACTAACCTATATATTATTGTACAGATTGAATTTACACTCTATTACTACAAACAACAACAAAAAAAATGTACAAACAAACCCAGTAAGCAACCCATACTGAAGCAAATGCCAGCCCCTGCCGTTTGTATCTTAAGCCCTAAACGAACGCGGAGCGCAAAGCGCGAGCGAGTTCCTCACTGCAAAACGCGGATTGTCTCAAATATAAGCGGCCGCCCGACCCGACCCTTCCCGCTCCGGCCCGGCCCGACCGTAAGTGCTATTCAGAAGCGTATATCTTTGGAATCCCCACCGATCGACAAGCGGATCTTCGCCATCTAATAAGCACATTCGACAATTATGTTACTTATATGTTTTTTTATTGTTATTTTCAATGTCTATTAGTGAGGCTGATGAGATGGATACTGTGCTGCCCAAAAAGTTCCACATTACTAAAATAATACAGCAACAATAATGCAAATATATATATATATATATATTATATATATACTATACTATATATATTATATATATATTATATATATATTATATATATATATATATATCTATCTCTATCTCTATCTCTATCTCTTCTCTATCTCTATCTCTATCTTCATATCTCTACTCTATCTCTATCTCTATCTCTATCTCTATCTCTATCTCTATCTCTATCTCCTATCTCTATCTTATCTCTATCTCCTATCTCTATCTCTATCTCTATTCTCTTATCTCTATTCTGCTATTCTACTATCTCTATCTCTATCTCTATCTCTATCTCTATCTCTATCTCTATCTCTATCTCTATCTCTATCTCTATCTCTTCTCTATCTCTATCTCTATCTCTATCTCTATCTCTATCTCTATCTCTATCTCTATCTCATCTCTCTCCCTCTCTCGCTCTCGCTCTCGCTCTCGCCTCTCGCTCTCGCTCTCGCTCTCGCTCTTCGCTCTCTAGCCTCTCAGCTCTCGCTCCTTCGCCTCTCGCCTCTCGCCCTCTCGCTCTCGCTCTCGCCCTCTCGCTCTCGCCTCTCGCTCTCGCTCTCGCTCTCGCTCTCGCCTTCTCGCTCTCGCCCTTCTCGCTCTCGGCCTCTCGCTCTCGCTCTCGCTCTCGCTCTCTTCTCGCTCTCTCTCTCTCGCCTTCTTCTCTCTCGCTTCTCTCTCTCCGCTCTCTCTCTCTCGCCTCTCTCTTCTCTCGCTCTCTCTCGCCTCTCTCTTCTCTTCGCTTTCTGCGTCTTCTCTCTCTCTCTCTCTCTCTCTTCTCTTCTCTCTCTCTCTCTCTCTCCTCTCTCTCTCCTCTCTCTCTCTCGCTCTCTCTCTCTCGCCTCTCTCTCGCTCGCTCTCGCTCTCTCTCTTCTCTCTCTCTCTCTCTCTCTCTCTCCTCTTCTCTCTCTCTCTCACTATCTCTCACTATCTCTCACTATCTCTCTTTATCTCTCACTATATCACTATCTCACTATCTCACTATCTCACTCCCGGTTGCACTTACATATAGTTTTGTTGTAGCTTTTTAATCTCTTTTATGCCTCTTGCGATGGCTACACTCTGGTAGCTAACTTTTTGACAGACTGCATATGACGACACATCTATACAGTTTCAGGACATGGCAAGACTGCTACGAAACTTCCGCTACAGAAGCCTTCAAGAGCCGATAGATCCGGAGAACCTGCGCTACGAGGCTCTACTGGAGAGCATTCTGGCGCTGGACGACGAGTTCTACAAGTTCCCCGACAGTAACGTGCCGTCTCTCCAGACGCTCTGCATCAAATGGGTGGTGCGCCGCAGCAGCGTGCTTTTCGAGACGTACGCGGCCTGCAGTGATGAGCAGCTCCTGCGCGCTCTGCCACCGGGGCCGTTCGACGGCTTGCCGCCGCTGCTGTGTGACCTGTTCTGTGACCTTCTGCTGGGTCTACGAGAGCCGGACAGCAGCACCATACCGTTGTACTGCGTCATCTCGCCGTACACCCGCTGCCTGTGTCTGCGCGAGCCGCTCACCGAGGTGGCTGCCGACGCTCTGATAGCCCTGCTGGCGGCGCGCGCGCGCCACCTGGCCGAACTAACCTGGACGGGCGCGCCTATGACGCAGCGCCTGCACGACTACCTGACGTGCCTGCCGTCACTGACGGCGTTCATCACTGAAGAGCCACTGGATCCAGTCAGAGTGCGCGAGCTGCTGCGGCGTTGTCCGGCGCTGCGTGCGCTCCAGCTGAGGAACTCAGACTGCGTGACGTCACTGGCCGATCGAGAAGTGGTCGGGCCCGAGCTGCGCGACCTGCGCCTGCTGGAAGATGAGGATGTGTCCGTGGACCTGGCGGCTGTGTGTGCTGTGTTCCCCGGGCTGGAGAAGCTGTCAGTGCAGCCCACCAGGCCGACAGGTAAGTGGTGCATAGAGGAGATGGACCTTAGCTTTTCAGAGTCGGAGCCGTGGTTTGCAGACCTGAAAGAACTGTCACTGAAGGGTTGTGATAACTGCACAGTGCTACAAAGGCCGTTGAAGGCGCTGACAAAGCTCATGCTGGAGCGTTGCAAGTACTTCATGGAAGATCTCGCCATTCATCCGCGCCTCAACTTTGTTAGCCTCGTCCACTGTGACACATTTTTGCGGAGCCGTTCTCCGGACGACCCGCTGCCGGCCGTAAACGCCGAGACGCTCCATCTGGATATCGTCGACGAGCTCATCAACACATCCATGATGGCGAGCGCGCTCATCTTCCCCCGTGTGCGGCGACTCGCGCTGTGCGGCGACGTGCGCGCCGTGTCACCGGAGGCCGAGTTCAAGGAGCTGTGTGAGCTCCACTACAGCTTCGTCAGCTCCGTGCTAGCCGAGCGAGTGCTGGCGAGCCTGCCGCTGGCGCAGCTGCAGAAGCTCTCGTTCAACTATCAGACGGACGACGGCACGCCGCTGGCGTTGGAGACGCTGTCGCGCTGCTCGCGGCTGACGGAGCTCGAGCTGGAGGGCTTCAGTGACCTGTCCGTGCCCCGGGGGCTGCAGCTGCCGGCCGTGCGCCGGCTGCGGCTGCGCGGCGGCGCCTGTCGGCCCAGCGTCGTCCAGTGGCTGATGGGTGCGCTGCCCGGCCTGCAGTGCCTGCAGCTGGTGGAGCTGACGATCCGCTCCGACCTGTGGGCTCCCTGGTTCCGCGAGTGGCGTCAGGCCGGCATCGAGGTGGAGCTGGAGGGCGGCTGCTCGATCCCGCTCTGGCGGAGGAGCAGCATCAGGAGCCACGCGCCGTCTCTCTGACCGCACGCCAGGCAGACGAGCGCAGAGCGCTGTCCCTGAAAATCATGCTAGTCGTTTGTTGCAATGCAGGCGTTGAATGTGCACCGCACCTAACGTATTTTCGCATGTTGATATGCATATCGTTTTGTGGCCGCTTTTAGTGGATGTTTTGCTGTTTTATACCAGAGCCGTCTATTTATATGCCTTTCATATATCAATATATGAGTGCAGGAGCTTGCCATGTGCTAAAAGTCTATCAAACTCCATACAACTTCCGTTGTTTTGCGTTTAGTATACACTAGCCTGAACACGCTGCATTCAAATCAACAGACTATTTCTATCGACCATGTTCCTAGCTAGAGTTCAAAGCCACTAAGACTAATCTAATCCCTGTCCTTCAACTGGCCGAGGTCGGGTGACAACCAAGTTAAAGGGACACTGCCACATTAACATTAGATTTGAGTTGAGATAGCCATTTTCCTTGCTAGGGGGCCGTCCATTAATTACGTAACGCATTTTTTGAAGATTTTCGACCCCCTCCCTCCCCTATGTCACAATGTGTCACGCTGAGATAAACCCCCTCCCTTAATTACGTTACGCTAACTCTTACCCCCCCCCTATTTAGCCAAATAAGGTGAGTTTAGGCAAAAAACACTTTGATGGCGAAAACTAGCATTCTAGAACGCTGGAACAAAAGGCTTAAAGTCTCCGTTGAGTGGAAGCGAGGTATCGGCTTTGCTAGGTGGGACATTCTAGAAAAGATCGACCAAAACAATCTCAAAATAACACACTTTATCTCATATTTCGATAAAACTATGTCTTATTAATTATCCGAGCCGTAGATTCATGCTGGGCAATTTTTATCCCTGTTCTTCGAACAGTTTTCCAGTTAAAGGATCGGGCACACCATTGCAATGTCGCGCAAAACGATAATTTGCTGCGGCAATTTAATATATCTCAGCTTAATCGTGCTAGTCATGCAAGCCTATTGCTCTTTCATCATAATCGCCATGAATCATATATTAATGATATAATATTCTTGCTTGGGAAAATTCAATAATTTGGGAATTTTAACACGTGTTTTCTGGTAAAATCACTTGGTTTTATGATGCGTCCATTTAATTTTTTGATTTTTGTCCAGTCCATAATAAACTTCTATACACAAACCTTCGATTGTAAAAAATGGACATATATTTGTTTTCAAAGTATTTTATTTCAGTTTTGTGTAAGGAAAAATAATGGTCACCAGCACGCATTAGCTAGGGCGGATCCAGGGGGGCCAAAGGGGCCATGCCCCCCCAAAGGTCCTGAGATTATGTTTGCCCCCCCCCCTAAAAAAAGGTCGGACGTACAGCTGTAAAAAAAATACTTTTGCAACAGTCAAAATACAGCCGTCCACAGTGAAAACTCGAAAATTTCGCGGCATGACACAAAATACGCAATTGTTTTATGAAAAATATTGGGAAAATGGTAAAATTAATTAATTAAGTGTCTGGCAGTCTCCCCTTGGCGGTACCTATTTGCTCTGTTTCCAGGTTGCTGGACCAAAATGCTAATAGTGGGACCAGGCCAGGACCATCTCCCCAAGCCATTTCGTCCCAGGCTCCTCCAGATCCGCAGGCAGGGGCGGATCCCAGGGGGGCCAATCCGGCCATGCCCCCCCCCAAAGCGAAAAAGTGTGGGGCTAACATATCTTTTGCCCCCCCCCCCCAAAAGGATATCAGTGAATACCCACATTTTTCAATACGGACTGATTTGGTACTATATTGGTATTAACATGGTGATTCTGGTACTTCCGAGGAAAGATAACAATTTGTCTTAAAATAGCTTTGATAAGGGCAGTCAAAATCCAGCTATTCACAATAAGAAACTGGAAAAATTTCGCGCCGCTTCGCGGCATCACACAAGTTTTGCAATTGCTTACACAAATTAGGAGAATGAAAATATTAATTGCATGAAATGGCAGAGGCTCTCCTTGACGGTAATTCCTGGCCCCAGGGCCACTTCATACAATATTAACTCGCACCGCTTTCCACCTTCGCCGTACGGGGGGGAGGCTGACATGATTCCCTGTTAACTTCCAAACCAAGCATCATAGAGCAACGCGGTAAGAACCAGCATGTTGCCTGTCATGCGAGGAGCCTAACGGTATGCAATTTTTTAGGTTTCAGGTCATTGGGTGAACTTCCAGGTCAAGTGAATGACCTCGACTCGATCACGCGAAGAATTAGCGCCCTCTGAAGTTTTCTCCGTCAGAAAACCTCAAAATGAGAAATTGATAAATGTAAATAAAAAGCTTGGCCCTAGACCAGTTTTGTCTCAGAAATACAGAAAATGTATTTATTTGTTGGTATCTGGTCAAAATAAGTCAAAAAAGTGATTAAAAGTGACGTCATGAGTTTCTCACACTTAGGGAGCCTTCCCTTAATCACAAATAGTTATTGCCAAGTCATTGCTTTGAAATTTGGTTTAGGTATTTATTTCCCATATTAAGTTCTCTCGCTCGGTTTTTCAAAACCTTTGACAATTTTATTTTTTTAGTGATTCCCCCATTTTTCAGTTTTTAGGGGTAAGAAACACAAAATTTCGGAAATCCGAGTTGGCCTTTCC
Source organism: Semibalanus balanoides (assembly GCA_014673585.1). NCBI lineage: Eukaryota > Metazoa > Arthropoda > Thecostraca > Balanomorpha > Balanidae > Semibalanus > Semibalanus balanoides. The sequence continues at coordinate 30,159 of VOPJ01016416.1, read as the reverse complement.
TAATTAAAATGACATTTTCGATCTTTGTCGCTTTCTGTTAGCAATTTGCTGCAAAACTCTATTTTCTACGATTTTTACAATATAGTTACCGTCTTTCCACCAACTACAATCGTCACTAAAACGTCATTTTCTCCCAAATGACTGAACCAATTTCAGTGAAATTTTGCCAGCATACGTATAATTGTTGTCAACTCAGCTAGTGAAATTTCAGCAAGATGCGCTGCATGAGTAAAAAGTGATTTAAGAACAACATCAGGGAGGCCTGTCAAGCCCCCCTGAGGCGAGTGTTAATTTTCAAGCTGGCTTCAAGTTAAAGGGAGTGTGCCTACTCACATTGGTCATGTGGAGTTGTTGACACTAGTCTGTAGAAGATATTTTTCTTAATTTAGCCATGTACTTCATTTCCCCAGAATCACTTTAGTTGCTGAGATATTCCAAAGTCGCCAATCACATACTGGCAGTAGATTAATTATCAATAGTCGCCAGAGAGCTTTCGCACTAGAAGCATTGCTCTTAAATTACAACGCTAGCATATATTGTTAGCTCTGGCCAGTGCGCCATTATAGGTAACATCTTCGCTACTCTGTTTATAGTGACGATCGTTTATGAGTTTTGAAACAAAACAAATGCAAAACAGAATATAAGTAAAAATTCAACTAAAGGGGCTCCAGACGTGAATTTTATCGTAACCAATAATCAAAGCAATAGCTTCTTACCGTAATAAAAATATATTTGACATTTCAAAAGAGTAGGCACACTCCCTTTAAATATTTTTTTATTGAGCATGAGGTGAAATTGAATAATATTTTGTTTCTACCTTTGTACAAGCTGCATAGCATTTCTTTCAAATGTATTGATTTTCAGCGACTTTCGGTGGTTTTGTTAAAGCTATGACGCTGATACGCTCTCCTTGGATCCGTCCATGTTTGCCTCCCCCAATCGTTTTCATAAATCGACACCGCTGTTCCTGTCTCGGAAGGCAGCCTAACCGTCAACCGTTTTGCTATATTGGGTCTTGATAAATGAAAAATATTTAAGTAAGATCCAAAATATATGTCCTTGCAATTTATCTCTTCACTTACTTCGATTTGCATGTTGTCTTTTGTTACCTTTTACGGTAAAAACAAAATATGTATTGCTGCACCCGCAAGGAATATAGGTTAATATGAGGCCAGAGACAAGAGTGGATCCGAAAATCCAAAAGGTTGGCTTTGGAAACAAGTCTAAAAAAGTATCACATATGGTGTCCTCAAAGTTTAGATCATTGTAATAGCATAGGTTTAAAAGGTTTCCGAATGTCACGCCTGCCTTTTTCATAACAAGTTTGTTTTTGTGAATAGCTTATTCCATAATCGAGCAACAACGATTGATTTTACGTCATCGTCTCTGCCTCACCAAGGTACATACCTCACTGAGAAAAAAGTTGACTCTTTAAAGCGCATTAGGGAGAGTTGTCATTTTAGGTCCAGGCCAAAGCTCTTCCACGACACAAATTAAGTCAAAACTATGTTGAAGCTCTCTTTTCATTCTGATACTGCTCTTCTAATATTCTTACAAGAGAAATTGACCCATGTATGACTCTTCCTCGACTCTCTCCAAACTCTGGTTTACTCTGCTTNTTAAAAATGGTCCCAGCTTTTTCGCCTTTTTATCTCTTCTAAATCTGTCAAAATTAAATTAACAGTGTCATTGTAGGCTATGCAAATATTTTTTGAGGTCTCTAGCAACATAATTTTCTCAGCAATCTTGTCACTCTAAGATATCGACAATCGGGGCTCAACTTTTGAAGATACGAACATTAAAACTCAAATCGGTGCCCCGAAAACAGGCTGCCGCCCGACGTCCCCTTAGGACATTTGGCCTAAAAGATAATGATTTAGGGTCACGAAATTTTGCAATAATAGAGATGACCATACTCTACACCTGTCCTGGAAATTTTGTGCTTGTAGCCCCTCATATAAAAAAAAATACTCATATAAAAGGACAAATAGTAAACAGATACAAAAAAAATGCTTTTGGAACGCGCACCCAGGATATGCCAAAGCTGAAAAACGGGAAAAAAATTTTTGAAAAGCTGTGGCGCGCGCCGTCACAGACCAGATGCCTGGTGTGACTGCGCGCGTCTATCTCGATGACTTTTTGTTCACCGCCCCCTCCTCCCCCAACCTGCTGATGGGGATCGCAGAGTTGTTTCGAGCGCTGGCGGCCTGCGGGTAAATAAATCTAAGTCGTCACACCTTACTGCCCACCTCAGACTCTAACATATTACCTGGGACATTCACATATGGACCTTGCAGCAGCGCACACTTGCGCGTCTCCCAAGACCGTGCAAGCGGCAGGTATTGGATGCGACCGCGCGCGCCTCCTTCTTGCTCCATATCTTTTTGCGGAAAGACTGGCAGGGATTCGTTAAACTTCATTCCGCCCCGTGGCAAAAATGCCCGCTGCAAGTCGTCTGCGCCAGTCCTGCAGCGCGACCCCTGACCTGCCCAGCCTCGTGGAACAAGGGCGCCCTCTCCCACCCCTTGGGTGTTTCTCGAGCACTGATTACCACGAGCGCTTCCGCTCCCACGGCCTCTGGATGGCGTCTGACGCCACTCAGACTCAAATCGGTCTAGCCGACGCGTCAGGGGAAGTCTCGATACCCCTGTCGGTCGAGACGCCTATATACCTGGCGGAGCTGACCGTAGCCGTGTGTGCCACTGTGCAGGCCAACCCGGGAACGACCGTGTACATTGATAATACCGCCGCGCTTATCAACATGCCGCTGCCCTGCACAGTGGTTGGCATTCTTTTGTGAGCTGCTCCGTATGCGACGATGCAGCTACCGCTATGTGCCGACAGAGTACAACCCCGCCGACGCGCCTAGTCGCTTCCGCCTGGGTCTGTAACAAATGACGAGCTGCGCTCCCCAAAGTAGGGGTTATGTCATTCAAGTGTATGCATGTATGTACTTGTAGGTAGTATGTACGGCATGTTTTGGTTTACCGCTCATAACTTCTCCGAAATTGTAAAATGGCGGGAAATGACGTCACTTCCCGACCAATCAGCGCCCGGCAGGGTGGCGGCGGCGGCGCCCGACCCTCGGGAAGGCCTCGGTCTGTTTGCCACCGCCAGCGACGCCGGACCGCCGCCGCTGCCCTGCTGGTGCAAAACCAAAACATGAATGTGACAATCGAATAAAGAGAGAAATAAAAAATAAAAATAAAGAGAGAAAAAAAAATAAAGAGAGAAAATAAAAAAAATCTTATTTTACTATGATCAATTTTTTTTTTGACGGTCGCCATACTTGACACCGAAAAAAACACTAAAAACAAATTGATTACTACGCTGTAGTAGGTATCTAAAGAAGGCATTTACACAATTGCGCGGGATGAGTTCAGGCATATGAATGGTCTAGTTTTACAGAAGATGAAATGAGGTTTTCAAAACTGTGCTTTATATTATCTATAAACGAGGTGCTAGTTATTGTGATGAGGCAGTAATTTGTTTTGCACGGGCGAAAGTAATCAACCATAACATTTCTTTTAAAGCAATTTCTTAATTTGAACGCGAATTTATCACCGTAAGTGGTTATTTTTCGGATAAAAGTATGATAGGCTCACACATCAGTGTGAAATTCTTAGCTGCAATGATCGGCCATGAAATTGCTATAAATTATATATATTTCATCACGTTCTGAGTTGTGTCCGAACTTGCCGCACAGGTCAAGCTGGTGTATATTTATAATTTCAACGAAGAGGAGCTGACTGCAAATGTGTCAATTATTTTGTATATTAACATCTAAATAATAAATTGTCACGCCAGTTCGTATGAAAATCTGTAGTGTCATACTTTTATTTGTATCTAGAATATCGGCTGGCACAATGTGAACCCATAGACCCCATGTTGAAAGAAATTCTCTGCGCTACCTAGTATTTTAAATACCGTGTGTGTCACCATGTGTTGCCCCACTGTCGCCATTTCGTTTCCCTGATGAGTGGTTTGATGTGGTTTGTCGGCCGCCCTCTGTGGCTGACTCGGTAACACTGTCTGACGGGAGCAGGGATTGTCGTGTAGCTGTCCCCGGATCGGCTCCTCCCTCAAGAGAGCCATCTCCCGCCCCTTCAGACACTTCCCGGGTTTCTGCGATTTCCTCGGATCCCTCCTTCTTTGCTGTAGAGGTCGATCAGAACGTCCCAGAGCCTCCTCCCCGGGCAGAGAACTGGGTTGATATTCTTGGCAACTTGACTCAGGAGGCCCTTGACCGGATTAATTCCCTGGCCACCTCTCTCGTCCTCACGGCAGATACTCCGGACGAGGTTCTTGAGGTGCCCCCCCGAACCCTCGGCCCCCCCCGATGAACCCGGGGATGGGGATGGGAATAATAATAATAACAATAAAAATACAAATCCAGACAAGGAAACCGATAATGATTCCGACGCGGAGTCTGAGCAAGAAGATTCTGCTCTCGAGTTTATAAATACAAAAGTTCAGGGTCGATTACCCCAGAGCATCTCATGAAGCCCCGGTGATCACGGCACCTTTGACGGATCACCGGGCAATATCTATAGTCACCTCCGGTGCAAAAACATATATTCCTCCTAACGCAAGGGGATTTAATGCTAGAACAACCCTAGCCGCATCAGGATATAACAATATAATCATTTAGTAGATTTCGGGGTTTGGATAGCAGGTGAGTCGCTTGTTCATCAGCGACGTCGTGCCCAGTCGTCGTGGCAACCTTGTACCCCGTGTGAGCCTAGGGCAGGGGGGGACACTTGCTTGAGCGCCCTATAGGACGCCTTTTCGGAGGCCGAAAAGACTCATCTGGGACGTCACCGGAGGCTGGCGCGCGCCGGCTGCCGGCGCTGCACGTCCTGCCGCCTCACGGCTTGCGTGAGTGCCCTACCCGGCGTATGAGTGAGTGCCCATGCAGAGGCGTAAGCCAAATGAGGGTCCCTAGTACCCCCTTGGGATATTTGGCCCCTTGGATTGACCAAAACTTATTTTTTAAGAACGTCCAGGTCCCCTCAGACCTTGCAAACGCCACTTAGGACCAACGAGTCTTGTCAGATCAGACTACGGACTCTGCATGTCTGAAATATTCCTAGACAGGCCCAGGGCCCCAACCAAGCTAGCCAGGTCCCTCTCCAAGCCGGTTGAGGGGCCCTCGAGCTGCCAAGGGCCCCTGCAAGCTGAAAAGGGCCCTCTTACATGGTCCCATCGAGTTGACTGAGGACCTGGCCAAGGGCCCCCTCAAGCTGACCAAGGGCCCTCTCAAGCTGGCTGAGGCCCCCTTCAAGCGTCGAGGGCTCCCTTTGAAGCTGCGAGGGCCCCCTCAAGCTGGTCAAGGGCCCGTAAGCTGGCTGGAGGGCCCCTATGGTGGCTGAAGGCCCCCTCAAGCTAGCTGAGGCCCCGAAGCCGCCAAAGGCCCTCTTGAGATGGTCGAGGCCCCTCAAGGTGACTGAAGGCCCCCTCAAGGTGACTGAAGCCCTCAACTAGCCAAGGGCCCTCATAAACGGGCCGAGGGACCATCAAGGTAGCTGGGAGGCCCTCGGCCAGTTTCCCCCCCCTCCCAGAAGTTTACGGGGGTCAACTGATCCTTTTTGACCCCCGCGGCCAGTGACGTCACCGGAGGCGCCTGCGAGGGAGCTGTTGTGCCTCCGGTGACGTCATCCGGCGGTCCGTCGTGTTCAAGGTCAAATGGTTCGTGTCCTTACCTGGTTATAAGGCCTTGGCCTGGGGTGCCGTTACGGGTCCGTGCGGGGACACTCAGTGTCTACCCCGCCGGACGCCACCCTCCTTCCTCCGATGGTTCGCAACAAACCTACCGCTGCCAAGAAGACTTCTACACTACGGCCAGAAGCCAGGCGTCTCTACGACGACCTTCCTGAAACGCCAGAGTCTACGGCCACAACCTCTGCAGCACCGCCGCCGCCGTCAACGACGTCCCCACCGGTACCCGTGCTTCAAATATCGCCTGCTCAGATCGCGGAGATCGCACTGCAAGAAGCCGCCCTGCTTCAGCCGACAACCGCACCGACCAGTGCTACAGCTCCTCCGCCCACGGCGGAGTCGCAGCAACTACAGGAGACTACTCCTCCAGAGTCCCCGGTACAAGCTCAGCCGCCGGCTGAACCTCAGCGCCCTCCGGGGCGGCCTCTTCCGGGCATCGAGTTTACGCATACGCCGGCTGACCAACAGGTACGTCTCCCAGCGGAGTGGATCGACTACCTCTCGTCACAACGGCTCGTCAACTCCAACTACACTAAGAGGGACACTGAAGAGCTCAGGACTCTGCTGCTGGCGTGTGAACGCCCCCCGCAAGACCCTGCCGACCTGCGCTTTTTGAAAGACAGGCTCAAGCTCTACCTCGTTGTAGCCCACCAGGGCTGGGCTGCTGCTTTGCGCGCCCTCCCAGACTGGGAACTCAACTCGCCCAACTCGGCATCGTTCTGCCTCCTGCGCCTCCGGTGTTCGTCGGGACACCCCCTGGATACCCGCCGTACCAGCAATATGCCTCTCATGCCGGGCAGGCTGGGCGCCCTCGTCGCCGCGGCGGCAAGAAGAAGACCACCGCGGCCGACAAGGATTAGTTTCATCCAGAACCAGAGGCACCTCGCTCGTGAGTGCCTCGAACCTGCAACAGTCCTTCCGGCTAATCAGGCGCGCCTTCTTCACGTGGTGCCACTGCAGGCACTGGCTGGCCGACTGCCGGGCCTCGCTGCCCCAGTCGTTCTGCCGCCGGTGCCGGCACTGGAGACTAGACTGTTTCAAAATGCACTCGTTGTCAGCTTTCATCTAGCTGGGTTGTGATTCTGGTGGTTTTTCATGCTGATTCCGAATATGCAAACCATTTTTGGCTACGACGTCGGTTAAGGCTGGTACATTTGGCTTTTTATAAGTCATGCTAGTTTGCAATGAAAAAAATGAGCGCTGCCGCGATCCAGCTTCTGTTCACGAACGGTAGAGATGGGAAATTGGTGACAACGTTTTTCTCGCAATGAGATGAATCCTATTAAGATACCTATTTTATGTGACCTTAAGCCAATGGTCAAGTTTTAGACTGATTTTTTGATAATTTTTTACCCCCAAACGGCACTCTTTTAAACGTTTTTGACAATTAGAAACGCCGAGACACCGATGACACACAATAGTTGCATAACAAAGCAAAACAGCACGCTGACGAAGGACAGCGAAGAAGTATTGAAGACATTGCTCGTTGTTAAAGGCATATTTTAACGTGACATTAAGTGCCATATTCACACGCTTATGTAAATAAAAGGCCACGGTGAACGGAAGAAAAACAACGTCAGCCAGACGTAAGAATTCCTTATAATTGAGCATCTCTAATCACAATAATGTTTTGCAGCATCTATTCCGTGTGATTGGGGGGGGGGGGCACATGGAAGCTATCAAGCGCCCTTCCTGTCTACGCTAGTTCATCGCATTCAAAGTGTTGAGGATTGTACACGATGTTAAAACGGATGTTCTGTATAGGTAAGAGAGAAGTTACTTGTCGGATGCTGACAGTTGCACTGTCACCCAGTACGTCGGCGAGCGATGCGTTGGGGAAGAAACGCGATTTTATTACTCTCATGCAGTTCGCAGATGTCACTGGTAACAAAACTGTTCAACACTCGTGGATCGTTGCAGTAGGGCATAACAGGCGGCTCAGAGCTGGTCAGGGCGGTGGCCTGTGAGTGCGTGGCAGTGACCGATGCGAGTCCTATTAGAGCTACTTCTCAATCCTGTAAGCGCCTGCTCCGACTCCCACTTGCCGATATCGGGCGAAGGGTCTCAGAGCGCAGTCGACTCATTACTCCAACCTATCTTGCCATTCAGCGAGTATGAAGCGGCCTAGTAGCTGGTTTCATTATCGTGGTCTCCACCCCAAGCGAACGAATGCGTGAGAAAGCGCGAGGCAGCTTTGGCAACATTCGTCTCTCTCATCGTTGCCTTCACGCCCACGTACTAGCACCCACAGCAATTTAACTTCTCCACCATCCGAGTGGATGTTGGTCAGAATTCTAAAATCTGTAAACTAACGATGAGTGCAATCGACTGGCTACGGAGCCGCCGTCACTGCAATTGACTTGATAGCGCCTGGCCAACGACGCGCCTGTCATGTAGAGCCATGAATCGCCTTTACAGGGGCTTTGTTGTGACTTAGCCTCCACAACACCCAAAATCCCCACCATGCCGAACGAATTTAAGCAGTGTAGATGGAAAAGTTTGACTACTGATGCTGGATTGCTGGAACGGAAGATTCTTCACTGACAGGATCGAAGAATGCTGAGGCGCGTGGGCTTGCGCTTTTTTTCATTGGGACGACCAGTAGACGGTTTAGGATACCAGACACGCATCAGTTTTTCCTCGAACTGTATGTATACTACCAGGTTTTAAAGTAACATTAGTCGTCACAGTCACAACCATGTCTATATCACCACTTCGGCCAGCTCAGTGATGGCGCTCCGTAGCCAGTTGGTTTCCTCATCGCTAGTTTTACAGAATTTAGAACTTCTGGACCAACACCACTCGGAATGGTGAGAAGGTTAAATTGCTGTGGGTTCCTATTACGTGGCGCGTTGAAGGCACGACAGAGCAGACGAAGCGCCAAAACTGCCTCGCGCTCCTCACGTATTCGGTCGCTTGGTGGAAGCCGACGAGTATGAACCAACTATGAGGCCGCATATACTCGCCGAATATAGGTGAGTAATGAGTTAAACTGCGCTCTGAGACGCCTTCGCCCGAACACGGCAAGTGGGGAGTCGAGCAGCAGGCGTAACAGGATTGAGGAAAAGTACTCTTACTAGACTCTTCCGCATCGGTCACTGCCACGCCACTACACAGCCACGACCTGACCACTCTGTAGCCGCCTGTATGTCACCTACTGCAACGCTCCACCGAGTGTGAAACACGTTTGTCGCCCAGGTGACATCTGCGAACAGCTGAGAGTAAAAAATCGCGTTTCTTTCCCCAACGCAGATCCGCTCGCCGACGTACTGGGGACGTGCAACTGTCAGCATTCCGACAAGCTCCTTACTATACAGAAACAGCCTGTTTCCAACATACGTGTACAATCCTAACATTGAATCGATGAACTAGCGTAGACAGGAAGGGCGCTTGATAGCTTTCCATGTGCCCCCCCCCATCACACGGAATAGATGCGCAAACATTCTTGGTGATTAGAGATGCTCAAATTATAAAGGAATTCTACGTCTGCTGAAACGGTTTCTCCGTTCACCGTGGCCTTTTAGTTACATAAGCGTGTGAATATGACATTAATGTCAACGTTAAAATATGCTTATCAACGAGCAATGTCTATCAATACTACTTCGCTGTCTTCCGTCATCGTGCTGTTTTGCTTTGTTAATCAACTATTGTGTGTCATCGGTGTCATCGGCGTTTCTAATTGTCAAAGAAACGTTAAAAGTGCCGTTTTGGGGTAAAAAAATTCCAAAATCCAGTCTAAAACTGACCAATTGGCTTAAGGTCAATAAAATAGGTATCAATAAGAATCATCTCATTGCGAGAAAACTTGGTCACAATTTCCCATTCTCTACCTTTCGTGAAACAGAAGCTGGATCGCGGCAGCGCTCATTTTCATTGCAAACTAGCATGACTTATAAAAAAAGCCAAATGTACCAGCCTTAACCGACGTCGTAGCCAAAAATGGTTTGCAAAGTCGGAATCAGCATGAAAAACTACACCAGAATCACAACCCAGCTAGATGAAAGCTGACAACGAGTGCATTTTGAAACAGTCTACTGGAGACCCTGCTGCCGCAACTGGAGCTGGGGGATGTCGACCAGATACTCGCTGATCTACAACCTCTAGTACCTTACAGCGACACAGACTCATCTGACGAGCTAGAGAATGTGAGTACCGATTCGTCCTCCGGTGACCTCGCTCGTTATGTGCTCCCTGTTGCCCGGGATGAGGAAGCTGACCCAGGGTCTCCCTCTCCCCCTCCGTCACCAGTCCCAGAACCCTTCCGCTTCCCGGAGGGGTGGTTCCAGTTCCAGGCTATACAGCAAGAGACACTCAGTGTCCCCTGCTTCGTCATTAGAGAGTTTGTCGGCAATTTTAGACGCCATGGGCCCTCCCCCCCAGCCGCTAGGGGAGGAGCGCGAGTGCCCTCGGCTGCCCTCCCCTACTCCTTCTGACTCCTCGCTGAGGTCCTCAGTGTCTTCCACCCCGTCGTTCTTCCGGGTTACCATTAATGCAGACACCCCCGCGACCCTCAGCCCGACGAAAACTGGGTTCGCATTATAGATAATCTAGATGCTGACGCCCTTGCGCATATCGACGCCTTTGCGTCAGCCCTCGTCCTCACGACGACGACAACCGGGGAGGAGAGGAAGGAATACACCCCCCCCCGAAACGTCAGGGCCACCCGATCCCCCGGGTAAAAAGAAAAAAAAAACGGACGATCAGCCTGACCAGGATGACGACGACCCCGATGAGGAGGACCCTGAGGAGGAGGACCCTGAGGAGGACTCCGCTCTCGGGTTCATCAATTCCCAGAATATTGGTGAAATAACTACTGAGCACCACCCGATATTCCATAGCGCCCCAAAAATCACTGCCCCCTTGATGATCACCGTGCTCACTCAATCGTAACTCAGGGGGCAAAAACTTACATCCCACGCAGTGTACGGGGACATAACGCTAAAACAAACGTCACGCCGATCATGGATGAAACCATAACGTCCTTGTCCGATGCTGGTCTGATTGTGGAGGGACCAATCCTGTCCTCTTTCCGCCTTTTTGTCCTACCCAAATCAGACCTAAGGGTGTAGTCCTCTAATGACTCCTTTCGCCCCTGACCCAGGCCTTGGTCTAAGCCCCTGTCGCCTCCTAAGGTACCCCCCCCCCCCCCCCCGGTTCATCATATGTACTCAGGATTGTGAGCTTGTAGCTCCCGGGTTACCATTGTGCGAATTAGCACCTATGTATGTTTGGGTGTAAATGTACCGTCCCTGGGCGGCTCACACACTACGCGTTTCACTATTGCGTTTTCTGTGACGTCACAGTCACGTGACTTTCACTCGACCAATCACAAGCAGGGTGCCGGCGCCGCCAAAACCCCGCCGGTTCTGGCAGTCGCTTGTCAGCAGCCGTCGTGCCCAGTCGTCTGGCACCTGCTACCCCGTGTGAGCCGCCCAGGGAAATTTCGTTAAAAGATGAGGAAGGAAATACACAAAAAAATCCCGATTTTTTTTTGTATTTCCTTCCTGAATGATGAATAATTAGCGATGCTTAAAGGGAATAGTTCACCTTGAAAAAAACGAGAAGAAGCTCAGAAATGATAAAGAGAAGCAAGAAATTAATATTACTAGTAAGTCAAAGAAACCTATATTTACGCGGAAAAAGCAAATTAAAATGTCAATTATTGGTGATAATTCAATTTTTTTCTCAAAAGTAGCGTGAATCACTGGCTGAGAAGCACGAAACGTCTCGATTTAAGTGAGGGATCCGTGTCGTATACATGGTGGTACTTGCCAAGTACTTGTTGAAGATGCCGGAAAATACACACGCTTTAAAAACCATCAACAGTACTTGCTTTAAGTAGTATTCGCCACTAATTAATTCACTATGAAAGTGTAGTGTCCGCCAACGTCGCTCACTGTTCCGTGCTCTGTGGCGTCGTGCGGTAGTGTCGGATCATAGGCTTCATGCGATCGGTCTATGGTCACGTCTCACTGCTGTTACCCGGCTTCGCCGCTCCCGACATTATCACCACCACGAGATGCCGGCCCTGAGCGCGCCGCGGGCGGCCAATCAAACAGCGGCACGCGCGTGCTGGTACGAGTGGGGTTCGGTGAGTGGGGAGGGGCAGATCAACAATTTGTACGCGAGCCTGGAACGTTCAGGCCAGCGCTGAATACGCTACGCTAATACGCTACAGAACGTTGTTTAGAAAAATGTTTTATAGAAGATTTAAACATCAAAATCACTATGCATAGATTTAAACTTTTAAATGTTTTATGTTTTATAGAAGATTTAAACATCAAAATCACTATGGCATTACCTGACAAAGTTCATTCTTGCAATAAAAAGAATGAGGTACTGAAAGCAGTATGGTTTTGTCCATCACTTACACTTTCCCCAAGTCTTACGTCATCTGTGCGTCATAATCATACGTCCATCTCAGCCAAAAATCAGCCTAATCAGCGCTTGGAGTTACCGGGTATACTCGTCCCGACTTTTAGGACTGAATATTAAAATAGTTAGAGGTTTCTGGAAAATGTGAAAGGCCACAAGTCATTTTCGAGCAGCGCCACAACTTGGCTATCTCAATTCAAAACCCTATGTTAAAGGTGAACTATTCCCTTTAAAGGGACACTGCCACCTTCCAAAAAAGTTTCTCAAATGTACGCTGTTTGTGGTGCAAAATATGAAGTAATTGCTGCCGAACACGATTATGACATTTGTTTCTCACAAACATTGCTCATTTCATGAAAAATGCGTTTTAATATTTTGGCTGATGACGTCCATGATGAAGGATTTTTGGGGAAAAAGGAAACCTTCACGCCGCCATAAGTAATGACTAGTGTATGGCTAATGTATGGCCAAAGGTAAAACAAGTCGACTGTAATCAACATTTAGCAAAGAGAGACGACATCGTTTCAGGGCCGCCTGTGTTCAAATACATTGGGGACTGGGAATGTTACAGATATCAAAACCAAACTCGAATTTCTCGGTGATTCGACCTCAGTGGTTGTTTTAACTTATACCATACATAATTGCAATGCAAAGCAGCCAATAATGGCTATATTCAACACAAAATATAAATGTTAATGTGGCAGTGTCCTTTAAAGTGGCAAATAACAGTGGCATATATTTGGATATGGGTAGTTTACAGAAACCAAAATAAGGTGCTTGAAGTCATCTTGAAATGGTTGATCATTTATACATTCCCTATATGAGGGCAGGCTATCGTTTATAAAGTGTCTGCTGTCTCCCCCAAAAAATGATTCATTGGCCTATGAATGATTCAATAACATTTTGTATGTGTATGAATGATTCAATCAATGATTCATTACATCATTGATGAGGTGAATCGATTCATGAACGATTCACATGAAATAAGAATGATTCAATAAAAAGAAATGATTCAATCAGAATCAGTCACAAGTGTGATTAGTGGAGTCCTATTTTATTTACTTTTACACTTATTTGCTGATAATGTTAATGGTGCTTGTATATATTTTGACTGTGTGGTTATCACTTATCAGTGTGATGCCTAGATCAACATGGGTACATCGGAATACCTATGCCATGTTGTATTGTTGTAAAGCGAAAGAGTTCACGGAGCTGATCCCCACTCCCCAGGCTTCCACAGGATATCCGAGTGCAGTTCGCGAACCACTTCCGTCAGCTGGACCAGTTGGCCGCGCTGGCCACCACCCGACGTCCGGACATACTTCCAGTCGTGGAAGATGATCGGAAGAAGTGGAATGCTAGAATTCAGTAGCAGCCGGCATTCCGACCCTCGCGACTGACTCGTCGACCGGCTGTGGCGACCGTCACCAGTGCCGACCTGCGCAGCGGCGGAGAAACTGTTACGTCACTCAGTGCTGGGGACGTGGGCAGTGAGCGGTACGCGGAGGCTCACCAGGACCACGCGTACCTGTGATCTCTGTCCACGACGGTAGTGCAATGGGTTCGGGAGATGATGCATCTGTATCGCAGAAGGTGCATGTGTCTGCGTGTGATGTGCCCCGCTGCTGCAGGTGTCTGCCTATGACGTACGCAGACTGTGACGTTGGGGGTGCAGGGTCGCTCCTGATGATGGACCTGTGCAAGTTTATATGGAGTCTTGTTTTGGGCAGTGTTCATCTGTGTTTCAGTAATGTCAATAAACCGCCGGTGGAAACCGGAGATAGCGGAACAAAGAGAATACATTAAAAATGCAATTCCGTGTCGTCGGTATGACTTGTCGATGTCCCAACTATGTATGGTATGCAGTAAGTACAATCGGCAGACATTTGTCTTTAAAGCCAGAATCGACCCCGTCGCCGGCACCTGTACCGTCACTGCCACCGCCACCGCCATCATCACCGGCACTGCCACCGCCATCGGCATGGGCACGCACCGCCCGCCACCGTCAGCTGCGCCGCGTCGACACTTCGGTTCTCGTCATAAGCTGGAATGAACGGAAGGGTGAAAAGCTGATGGAAATCCTTATCTGTAAGCACGCTCGACTCAGCAAGACCATCTGTGTTCTTCAGCTGGAGCTGAATGAGATGCTTCTCTAGCACAAAGTTGACGCTGACGAACTTCCGTCGATGATCCGAGGAGCTGCGGGCGCTGGCTGACGCACTGTGTGCCAGCGACCGCCTGAATGAGGACAACATTCGGAACGGAATTGTGCTGTGCGGCAACAGCATTCGGGGAAAAACTGCTAGGCTGCTGCAGGTGGACAGTTCGGAGCAACGTTCCCGCCTGCGCAAGTCACGCGCGACAGAAAAGGCAAGACTACAGAAACTGCTCAACGCCTACAAAGGACTAACAGGAGTAGAAGTAACAATGGACGAAAGGATAGACAGAGTTTATCACTACTTCGACAGTCACATAAGTTGTTGACGGCATACCGCCTGCGGTTGTTAGCAAGTCATTGGGACCACATCACAAAAGGAAGGAAGAACACGAGTCCTCTCTGCCCTGTCTGGACAAACGTTTTGTACAAGGTTTACGCAGCTAACTCCACAAACCCTTGCATTTTGTGCTTTAAAGGGACTGTCCCACCTTCAAAAAATGTGTCAAATGTACGTCGTTTGTGGTGCAAAATACGAAGTGAATGCTTGCGAACACGATTATGACATTTGTTTCTAACGAACAGTCTCAATTTCATAAAAACTCATTTAATATTGGGCTGATGACCGTCATATGAAGGAATTTTTTGGGGAAAATAAAACCTCACCTGTTTATAGTAGGACTAGTGTATGGCTAAAGTATGTCCCAAAGGTAAAACAGTCGACTGTTATCACATTAGCAAAGACTAAGAACCTATCTGACATCGGCTCACGGCCACCATTCAAATACATGGGGGCTGGCGATGTTGGCAGATTGCAAATCAAACTCGAATTTCTCTGTGATTCGACTCAGTGGTTGTTTTAACTTATACATACATAATTTCAATGCCAAGCGCGCAAATGGCTTATCTCACTCAAATCTTAATGTTGAAGGTGGGACAGTCCCTTTAAGCGCGGATATCTCAAACGCAATTCATCGAGGAAGGTGGTTGGTTCGCAGTTTTTGGCGTCTACGTCCTGCAAGTTTGAGTCGTGCCCAAGAGCGCTCAAGACCACATTCAGTGAACAGCTGATATGTGGCGATGACCTCTGGGTACAGGAGAGGGGATCTGCGTGGCACTCCCACTGCGTGGGATCTGCGTGGAAGTTGCGGCCGCCACCTGACAGGACATGAACGGTCTACGGTGGCTGCGGAGGTGCTGACGAAGGGGCCTTACAGCTGCCACACGAAGATGATGGCGGAGGCTATCGAAGCCGAGATGGCGTACGACAACAACACTTGGTCCCTGCATCAGAGGTGCTGCGCAAAGCTGCTGCAGAAGAGCGAGCGCGTGCCAGATACTCGCCCAGGGTCAAGTCAGTGTCGGCCATCTCGGACGTGAACAGCTCCGTCCCAAAAGGATACGTACACCAGCTGGCTGACTCTCCGCTGATGGCACATGTGCATGGGGAAGATACTCTGCTGAAGTACGCAAGAGACGCGTGTCCTCTGCACTTCGATGCCACGGGAGCAGTCAGTCTGCAGGTCGGAGTCACCAGACTGTACCCGTACTCGTTGGTTGTCTCGCCGCCTGAGAGACCGTCGTTTCAAGTGGCCCGCATACTCGCCGAGTCGCACACGACAGCCACCATCACCTTTCTCGTGCAGCTGGCGCACGACTTTCGCCGGTGTGCGGCAGGCCCACTGCGGCTACCCAGGGTTGTGACCGACCTCTCTTGGGCGCTGCTGCACGCAATCAGCCTGGCTTTCGCCGGCACCAACCTTCCCGCCCATCTGGACCAGGTGTGGGAGGCGGATATGGTGGGAACGGTTCCCGCCGTCGCCATCAGCCTGTGCACCTGTCACGTGACGCATGGCATGTCACGTGACGCATGGCATGTCCCGGGCCGCTGTGCAGTACCTGGGAAGGAGCGAGGCACATGAGAGGCCGGTGGTGATGTGGCTGTTTGGCCGCATGGAACGGGCGGACTCCGTGATGGAGCTAGACTCGGCGTCCTGTGACATGCGCCGCCTGCTTCTCTCAAAGAAGAAGCCTTAGACTCAGCTGAAAACCATCGAAGAAGGTGACCCTTAGAACGTCGAGGAAATTCGGACTGAAGACGACCGGCGGTGGCGATCGTACCGCCAGAGTACGCGGCCAGGGCGACACTTCACGCTGCGAGAAGATGAAGATGCCGAGCTCTGTGGTGATGACGTCTGTCCCGTCACCAACTCGGCCTTTCTTAACCACCTCTGCGCGGTCATTATGCCGCTGACTCTTCTCTGGATGTCCCTCAAGCGTGGCAAAAACACAAAAATAAAATTCCTTTGGATTCCGGGACACGCCGGAATCAAAGGAAACGAAGACGCAGACAGGCAGGCCAAATCAAGTTGATCTCATCCTCCGAAAAATAATCTACCAAGTCCTCTATCTTTGTATATTTAATTATGTACATCAACAATTTACCAATTTAAGGCAGCGTGAATGGGACGCTGACCCGCATTATCATTTACACCCAATCATAACACATTACTCACCAAATCATCAAGATTGCAGAGAAAAGGAAATTATACTTGCGCGCCTCCGAATCGGACACACGAGATTGACACATTCAATTCATTTTCGACCATACTTTACCTACAACATGCCAACATTGTCCAGATTTTCCACGTTACTCATCAACATGTTCTGTATGATGCCCTAAACACAACAACAAACGTTCAACCATCATCAATTTTACTCAGCGGAACCACATTTCTTTCGATTTGCCAACATTGCTCGGTGACAACATCCAGAATTGCTTCAACTTCTTTTCGACTTCCTTCTTAAAACACGATTAGTTAATAATATATAATAGGGGTTTTTGCCTAACGCAATTTTGGCTTTATGCGCAGGTTTTTTTCCCTTTGCGATAGGCGCTGGGTTTTCATTATTTAGGAATTTTCCCCCCGCTTTTACACCCCACAACAAGGTCTGCCGGGGTGTCGGGGAGACAATCGTCTCCTTTTGCCGCAATGATGGCACTCCAGAGTGCTGTTCAAGGGTTCCTGCGGCCGGGCGGTCAGCCGCAGAGATTATGCTCCGCCCACTGCTCCATACGTCACCACGAGAGTGCGCGCCATGAACACAAGCTGCGGCTCCAACTGCTTCGGCCGCGGCCTCGGCGGTCGCTGCGGCTGATTCTCCCGGCCGCAGGAACGCTGGCGGACCGCAAGCCGTGTGACTCAGACTTACAAGCACCCGAATCCCCACTGTCCCTCTACCCCTTCGCCTTCTGGCCGCAGCAGATGCGGCACCGCTGAACAGCACTCAGGGTGCTGTTTCACGGGCCTGACCGCAATCTGCTTGCGGCGCAGGCTTGGGGTGAGGGCGGTGGGGATGGATGGTAGTATGTCGTACCGGGCTGCAGAGCGCCAGCGATTCCTGCGGCGGGAAAAGTCAGCGCAGGCGACCGCAATCTGCTGCGGTCGCTGGCGCCCAGGGGGGGGGGGCAAGGGGGGGCCCGTATTTTGGGGGTAGAGGGACGGTGGGAATGGTGGTAGTATGACTCGCTCACACCGGGGCTGCCGGCCCGCCAGCGTTCTGGCGGCCGGAAAAGTTCAGCGCCAGCGACGCAGAGCAAGTTTGGAGCCGCAGCTTTGTGTTCATGGGCGCGCACTCTCGTAGTGGAGCGGAGCCCTTAATCTCTGCGGCTGGCCGCGGAACCTCTTGACAGCACTCGGCTCAATTCTACAACACCTTTCACAAGTGTTATTGAGTTGTATGTACTGTTTGTAAAATATATATGACCGTGTTATGTGCTGTTTTCTTAGATTTTTTCTGAACGAATACTTAACGTAAGATAGAACTATCTTTTATTAACGAAACCACTTAACGTAATATAGGTCCTCTTTCCCTTGTTTGCTCCGGGTTCACATAAACCGGTTAACGTATTTTTTGATACCTGACCAAAATTGCCAGATGTAATTTCCCCTCCCCCGGAACATGGCTTTAGGCCGCTCCGGGGAAAAAATGAGCTTTGTCAGATGCCAGACATGGTGGCTATCAAATCAACTCCTAATGGTAACTGCTTCTTTAACTCTGTGTCAACCAGCATCAGCAACACCGAACGCTACGCTGCGAAGCTCAGAGTTCGTACTGTCCTCGAGCTAGCCATGCATGTGGAGTACTACAAGCAGAAGTATTCCAAAGAGTTGTCAACTTCTCATGCACGGAAAGAGAACCCTTTGACGCAGCCTACCATGCAAGGTTTAGTTTCAGCTTCGTTGGATTGTGGATCGTTGTGGCTGCTGCCTCAGTCATCGGTCAAAAAATCAGGGTCAGTCATGCACGGTTGAATGGATACCGTGGTCGGCATGTTTGTGATACAGTGGTGGCATGTTTGGACAGTGACGGGCTCTTCACCCCACGAACTGGAGCTGCATTAGTGCCGGGATCCAGCACGGTGTACATCGTGTGGTTCCCACATTGTATTTCCCACATTGGTACATTGCAGTCATGTGGATCCCAAACCACTTTGTTCCTATACTACCGGTCGATCAGAACCTTGGTAGCGGAATAGAGGGGAGTTGCACAAACCATGAGGTCATCGTTGACGGCGTTAGATGTAAGGTCGGGTCAGCAGTGCCAGTCCGCCATTCTTGGCAGCAAAGTGGGTCTTCTTGAATGGTAGTTTAGATGTGATTGAGATCAGCGATGATGAGCTAAAAGGATGCAGTGATCTGGAAGGGGTGATAGAACAGATTAGCAGTGATGAGGATGAAGTAAAAGTGGCTGAACCAACTCACGGTAGGGATGATCAGGATAACTAGGAACACAGGGTGACGGTCATTTGGCAGGCAGGCTCTACATCGGCATATCTGCACTTTTTGAGACATGCAGTATATTACATTACTTTATTTTTTCTTCAAATTGACCGTCATATTACATTAGTATGCCTTAATTATGATTAAAATTAATTTGTTTAAATGTCTAAGCTAATCATTACATTCAATAATATTGTCTTATAATAATTGTGGTAATCTAATTATCAAAAAAACTCTTAACATTTTTTTCTTTCTTTTTAAATTGACGTCACTTGGTGTATACTCAGCGGAAGCCACTTGATTTGAAACGTTCTTAAAATCTCGATCGGCTTTCAAAAATAACTTTTGAAATAGGCATGATATAGTAAAACCGATTTTCCCATTTGTGTTTTTCTTGTCGAGACGCATCTAAAATATGATTGGTTGACACAAGTTAGATAATATCCGATATTGACCTTAGCCTGAGGTCAGGTCAAGGTCAAATTATATATTGAGTTTGTTCTTCTTGGACAAGTCATTACAATGGTATAAACCACATCGCTCTATCTTGATTTGGTAAAGATTATTGCAGAAAACCATACGTGACCTTGGGGTGCCACCTGAGTTCACGATGTTGAGGTCAAAGAACAGAAAGGTGACGCAGGCAGCCTTGCACTTGCGCAGGAGTGGTGATTCCGGTGAATACTGGTCCAAATTAAGCGATTTCCTATTGATTATGCGCTGTTTTAATTTTTGCCATTGGACTTATAATGGGGAGCGTCACGAAGGCCCACCTGACCTTAGGTCACCGATATAAAAATAGTCGAGTATACACACTGTCGGTACTGATCCCGGATAATCTACTGGGAGTTAAACTGTTCGCTCTATAAATTTTGGCTGTGGCACGAACCGTTAACATGTTTTGGATTTGGGTCCACTTGGCTTGGACCTTGGTGACCCTGACTGGAGAAAACCCGAGGTCAAGATTGTACAAGTTGTGTGCTGTCATTAGTCTTACCGCTGTGCTAAATTTAGTTGACGCTGCGTGCCGTCGTTTTTCTGATATTCATTTAAAACCTCGGTTGGAGAGGTGGCGGGAAAATCATACCCCCTGTGAGTTCACGCGTTCCAGGGAATACCTTTCCATAAAGACCCATATTCACTATGTTTCTATGTTTAAGCCAAAGGCAAAGTGGACCCTGGCATCGATTAGACAAGGGGATGTGCTTTCGTATGGTTTACTTTACTTTTTTCGTAGCACCTCTAACTCATCGTAAATCGAGTTTGAATTTTCTCCGAATAGTGTACCTTCCATAGGGTTGCATTAGTGAAGGGAGAAAAAATATAAAACTTCCAGCTTTTGTGAGTCACCAAAGCGTTGGAAGCTACAATATGCCCTTGACTGGGGCGGGGATGATGCATCGTGATCAGGATCTGTTGATACAACAGAGCAGTGATAAGTATGAAGTAAAAGTGTCTGATCCAACTCACGGTAGGCATGATAGAGTGATCAGGATCTGTTGATACAACGGAGCAGTGATAAGTATGAAGTAAGAGTGGCTGATCCAACTCACGGTAGGGATGATGATCGAGTGTGATCGTGTGATCAGGATCTGTTGATACAACAGAGCAGTGATGAGGATGAAGTAGATGTGTCTGATCCAACTCACGGTAGGGATGATGATCGTGTTTCATGATTGAGGAGACGCCGGATGAAGCGATGGCGATGATCGGGCAGACGGCCGAGCCCCGCCAGGCAGCCGAGTCCCGCCAGACGGCCGAGCCCCACCAGACGGCCGAACCCCGCCAGACGGTCCGGCCAGGCAGCCGAGTCCCGCCAGACGGCCGAGTCCCGCCAGACGGCCGAGCCCCACCAGACGGCCGAGCCCCGCCAGACGGTCGAACCCCGCCAGACGGTCCGGCCAGACGGCCGAGCCCCGCCAGGCAGCCTTTCCCAATGATTTATGTATAACGTACAAAGAAAGGTGGGAGTATACATGCCGTGATACTGGCAAATTAGTAGAAACAAAGCAGCGGCTTGGAAAAATGCTTTACCACCTTTCACCGGATTGTCTGTTTTCTCGATTCCCCAATTTTAAATTTGACTCTTCTAATTTACTGATTAATGACTGTGTTAAGTATTCCCTTCGGTCCCAACATAAGGACGTGATTCAAACTATTTTCAGTGACATTCCTCATTTTCCATAGATATCCATCTTGGTGGACGTCGGCCTGGGCGCCTGTTCCTGTCAAAGTAACAGGGCGACGGGCTCCTGCCGTCATCTCCCCGCCGCCAGCAGGCGCGTGTCTGTCATAGACGGCGTCCCGCCTCCAACCTCCAACGACGGCCGTCCCGCCTCCAACGACGGCAGAGAAAAGGAAGGAGCTATGTTCCTCGCGACAGGTACATACCACTCGGGGGGGGGTCCAAAGTTCATATGGTAGCACGGCGGATATTTTCCTACTAGGTCAATTATGAGAATAAGGCTAGTTAATTATATCATAACAAAATCTGAACATATCGTTTAACGATCTGTCATTCACAGGACATGTGATGTCAACAGCACCAATGCCAGGTGCAATGGCCTCGGAAGGCCTTTACCAGCCAGCCTGGGACGATGTATTCATGATGGAGGAGACGCCGGATGAAGCGATGGCGATGATCGGGCAGACGGCCGAGCCCCACCAGACGGCCGAGTCCCGCCAACTACTAGCCCGCCTTTTGGCACCCGGGACCGTGGCGGCCGTCCCCCAGCCGATCAGGGCTCAGTACCATCGCCTGCTGTCGATGCCCGACGACGCCCTGACACGCGAAGAGCGCGCACATCTCAACCAGATCCTTCTCACTAACGTCTTGCGAGACATAAGCACTCCGCAGTGAGATACTAGCTAGCCCAGCCTCTGGGCCAGCCCGTTGCAGCGCGCCTGGCCGCGCCGCCGCTGGTCTGCTTCGCCAGCGGCCGGCTCTGGTGCGGCGGCGTCCGCCTTAGCCTGTGGTGCTGCCGCTGCCCAAGCCGGGTTAGCGACGTCGCCGGACCTCGTTGTGAAGGACGAAGCAGGTCCTGCGCAGAGGCAGAGGGTTGTTGAGAGTTCAGAAAGATTACTGGTTATTGGAAAGAGTTAATGCACGACAAACTGTAAATTTATCTTTGGGTTACGAAATGGAAAAAAGTTATTAACGCCGGGACGGTTTTGCCAATTGTTTCGGGCACCGTTCCGGCTTAGCCAGCACAGATGCTGATGGTGTTGGTGTTCGTGTTATATTTGTATTTTTACCGAAAATATACTAGCCCTTTGGTCGGACAAACTTGATAGACGAATTTGATCAGGACATTTAGACATGTGGATAGTGCTATTTGTACTGATCAACATACATGGATACATTGACAATACAAACTGAGCCCGTCCGGAGGAAGAGGCTGCGGTTAGTCTGGGCCACGTGCGACTGCCGGCCAATACATCCGTGCCTCTCCAGCTGCGCCTTCTGGATAAGCTGCAGGGACTGCAAGTGATGCTGCGGGACGTCAACTCCTGGGCGCAGGATTTCATCCAGGCGGCTGATATGCCGGAGGAGATGGTGCAGCAGCAGCAGCTAGATCATAAGCGCCGACGCCCGGCCGGCAGACCAGCACCAGCGGCGGTACAACCGCCCAGAAGGGTTCCGAGAAGGTGTCAATCCTGATCGGTGGCCAGCCCGCCCATCAGGATGTCGTTCTTCACAGCCGACCCAGACATGACGGACCACAACTCCGAACCATAAACAAGACGCACCAAGCCATGGAGCCGCTGCATTTCGTGTTGCTGCCGTGGAGGACGAATGGCTGACACTTTTTTAATCGGGGTCAGCTTTTCGCCATTTCCCGGAGGCTATGGTGCCGGGGAGGGGGGGAGGGGCCTGGGGTTGACACTCCCTGGGGATTTCCTCCTCTCGGAGCCTATTTGATCCGGGCGGCTACCTCCCGGAACCGGCACCACCGGGAATTGAACCCGGGACCTGCTCCGTGGAAGTCCGAAGACATACCACGGAGCTACCGGCTCCCCAATGGCTGAAACCCCGTCCTAGCCATTCCTCCGTTTTTTTTTCGTTTTTTCCCGGAGCGGCCTAGAGCCATGTTCCGGGGGAGGGAAATTACATCTGGCAATTTTGGCCAGGTATCAAAAGTTACGTTAACCGGTTTATCGCCAACCCACGCGGCCAGGTGCGCAGCCTCACTGCGCGCCAGTACTATGCACACCGGCTGCAGATCCAATGGCAGCTCAAGTGAATTACCTAAAATTGACAACGTCCAAAAATAGCGGTTTTGCTCTGGCCGTCGTAATTACTAACGTAATGAACATAAAATGATTTGGCTAGCGTCAAAACATTGGTCGTTGAATTAGCTATCTGGAAATATATCGATATTTAGGTCCGGGTCAGTTAATGAACTCCAAGGAACGGAAGTTATCACCATAGATGAGAATTGCTATGGGCGATTAGCATATAAGCCTAGATTCGATTACGTCCGGAAAATCGGTCAGAAAACCTCAAAATAAAGTGATAAACGAAAATATAAATGCATGTTTCCATGCCAGTATTTGATCCTGAACAAAAAAAAATGCTCGTATCTCGTCAAAAAAGTAGAAAGTTTTATAAAAAATGACCGTCATAACTATAAGTTTCTTACAATGAGAAGCCATCACTCAGTCAAAAATAGAGAAATTGCTTTGAAATTTGGTTTGAGTATTTTGGGTATATATACTAATTTCTCTCAAACCAGGGTAAACGGGTAATTCAACCGACAAACTGATGTTTCCTTCGCCGCTCTGTCTCCAGCCGAGTGGTAGGTTCAAGAAACACCTCCCTGACCACCAAAATGAAGCATCAGATCGTGGCCTACACCCGCTGTTCTATAGCCTTGGCCTACACGGAGTCTAAAATTAAAGGGAATATAGCACCTTTGGAAAAGTATGTAAAATGATGGAGAAGAATGCCCTGATTACGTCCCTGCATTCATTTGCGAAAAAAGTCAGAATTGGGTTGTGATGTGAAAAAATAGTAATATGTTAACATGTACGTCACAACAATCTTGCGTCAACCAAAGCCGAGTTGTACGTCTCAATGAGGCTGACAGCTGCTGTGCCGGCACCGCACGATGCGACCGGTCGTCCCAGCCCAGTCACGTTTCACGTACCGGTGCACCCACCGGTACGTGAAACGCGAAACTGGCTGGACGACCGGCGCTCGCTCGCGCCGTGTAGGGGACGTGGGGGCAACCGGCCATACGTGAACAGTGGAGTAACTACGATGACGTATGCGATACGTCACGGATTTGTGACGTTGAAATATCCACATATGACCAACGTTTTGCCCGTTCAAACTCAGCAACTAGGTCGTTTTGCGTAGGAAAAATTTCAGATTTAGAGGTTTTCTCAGTACACCCGACAATCTGCGCTACTCAGTTAAAAACGTATGTTAAGGTGCTATATGCCGCTTTAAAAAGGCATCTCACCGTCTCCGGAAACTGCGGCTCACAGGATGCTCGCGCACATTACCGGCTAACCCGCGACAAGTCAACGCACCAGCCAGCTGAACTGACGAAAAACACCGAGCGACTGAAGAAGAACGTGGCCCAGAAGATTGCAGACGGAGACGTGAAGGGCGCGATCCGATTGCTGGCATTAGAGGAAGAAATCGCCCAGGGCTCGCCTGATGTCACCGAAAGTCTCCAGTCCAAGCACCCCGAATCTCCAACCCATGGCTATAGAACAACAGGTTGTCTCGTTCCAACGTCACCAGCTGTACACTAGATTCTAGGTTTTATACCACATACTTTTAGTATACTCCTAGTGCTACAAAATAAATCAATTATATTCTTGACGAAAAACTTAACAATAATGGTGTACTGAATTCGAACAGCGAAATAATACAAAACGAAATATCCAATTTGGTATGAATTGCTGTAAAATAGTGAAACAGACATTTAATATTTCAAACATTATGCAAGGCAGTCTAAGTAAGGTAAAGGCGTAAGGATTCGTCACGTGACCGTCCCCACGCACGTGCAATTGTTCTACTCGTTCCCGGGCTCATCCTCCAGAAGCATGGCAGTCAAGGCCGATCGCAGTCAACCTATATCCGCATTGCTTTACATGAGAGATGTTGTAGGGGTTTTTTCTTAATTATTATTAGGTACTAAATGACTTTAATATGAATTCAGGACCCTGGTGTGGATAGAGGATCAGAGCAAGGTATTTTTTGATCAACCCACCGGTAGCTTTCCATGGTTTATATTCCTCCAAACGGTTCCTTCTGATTGAAACCACAGCCGGCAAATCACGGACAACACTAAACAGGGCCATGCTGAAAAGCCAAACCCAAACCAGCAACCCGCTGGGTCGATTTTCTCAAAACAAAAGTTACCAATCGATCTAGGACAACGAAAAACTTTGGCCGATATAAAAATGTGGACGCCTAGGTAACCATGACCTTGAAAAAACAATAAAACAAAAAAACACATCCTTGCCAAGCCCAAACTTCAGGAACCGCTGGGTCTGATTTTCTTAAAACAAGCACCACATCGATTCAGGACAACGAAAAACTTAACCCTTCAGAAATTGGTGACCCTAGGTAACCATAATAACCTTGAAAAAACAATAAAACCAGAAAATTTTCAAAAAAATGAGTTTGGACCACAGCCCTGGTCACGGCTGCGGTACCCGCCGGGTCTCCCCTCCCTGAGGAGCTCCCTCCGGGCCCCCAGAGGGCAAGAAAAAGGACAACCCCGACAACCCCGACGAGGCTGACGGGGAGGATTCCGGGGATGACGAGGAAGAAGAAGACAGTGCTTTAAACTTCTTGTCACAGTCCAGCACGTCAACCATCTTCGACGATCATCACCCCGACTTCCATGACCCCCCACAATCACGGCTCCGGTGGAGGATCACAGAGTGCAATCTATTTTGTCAGGGGGCGCGAGAACCTTTGTACACCCTCGGGCTAGGGGACATCACGCCACGACCCTCCAAAGTAGAGTCATGACTGAAACGGTTCAAAACCTTAACGAGCGGGGGCTGATTAAAAGAGGATCGGTATCATCTACCTATCGGCTTTTCGTCGCTCCCAAGTCCGACTTCCGCGTAAGGGTCTTGTATGACCTCTCGCCCCTCACCCCCCACCTTAAAAAACCCATGTGTCACCTGCCCAGGCCCATGGACCTGTTGGGGGAAGGGAGCGCGCGCTATGCGATAAAAGTCGACCTTCGCGACGGGTTTTTCCACATACCACTGCAACCCAGTTTGCAAAAGTATATGGGAATTAGATATCAAGGAAACACATACTATTGGACAGTCCTCCCGATGGGTCTCGCCTCAGCCCCCGGTATCATGCAGACAGTTATGAAGGCCATCTGTAAAGCCACCACCCTGCAGTGCCCAGGGGTAACGGCTCGAGTATATCTAGACGACTTTTTGTTCACGGCCGCAGGACCAACCCCCCTACTACCGATCCCTGACCTACTCCGATCCTGGGGCCTGGTGATTAATGAGACCAAGTCAATGCTGGACCCAACGAGGACTCTCACCTACTTGGGAGTCTCCCTCGACCTCCTCAACCGCACCCTCTCAGTCTCACGCCATACCCAGCGCCTCGTCCTAGCCGCTATCAGCTGCGCTCCCGATCGATCGGAACTGTTCGCCCAGCGCCTGGCGGGCTACGTAAATTTCGTTCGGCCAGTGGCCAAGCTGCCGCTGCAGGTCGTAATTGAGATTATGCGTCAGAACCCCGCGCTTGTCGAACTCGTCGCCTCCGGTGCCCTGTCTCTCCCGTGGTTGTTCACTTCAACGGACTACCACGAACGCTTCCGAGAGCACTCCAAGTGGATGGCCTCTGACGCCACGCCGCGGCAACTCGGCCTAGCGGACCCCGGGGGGGAAGTGTCGGTCCACCTCGCCCAACCCGTGCCGATTTATTGTGCAGAATTAGTCGCCGCAGTTCTGGCCACCACGCTGGTGGAACCAGCTACAACGATTTTCGTAGATAACATAGGGGCCCTCGTAAATCTCCATAAGGGGCGGTGCCCTACGGAATGGCTACCCATGTTTATTCGTTTGTTCCGACAGAGAAGGTGTAGCTACCGCTACGTGCCCTCCGCGGTTAACCCCGCGGACGGCCCCAGCCGCCTAAGGCTGGGGATCTGACCGAGCTGTGCTCCCTCCTAGCTACGGAGGTCAAGGTCGCTTGGCATCGCATGTATCCGTTGTATTTACTCTGTATATGTGCTGCTTTGTTTCTGGTTGGCCGGCCGGGGGGAACATTTTACCTCCGGCATTGCTGGCCTGATGACGTCACGAGTGACGTCACGCACTCTCGACGAATCAGGGGCGGCGGTCCTTCGCGGGCTTTCTGCGAGCGGCGGGCGGGCCCGGCTCATGGCACCAGTCTGCCTGAAGCCGCACGCCGCGCAGGACCGCCGCCCGCCTCCCGGCCGGCCCGACGCAAAACCAGAAACACGGAAAATACAAAAAAAAAAACGCTGGTCGAATTTTCTCAAAACAGACACTAATCTATTCAGGACAACGAAAAACTGAGCCGTTCTTTATTGGTGACTGTAAGTAACCATTATGACCTTGAAAATCCAATAAAACCAGAAAAACACAAAATGACAAGTCCAAACTCAGCAACCACTGGACCGATGTTCTCAAAACAACCACCAATAGATTCAGGACAACGAAAAACTGCCCCGTTCTGAAGTTTGACCCTAGGTAACCAATATAACCTTGAAAAAACAATAGAACCAGAAAAACCCAAAATGCCAAGTCCAAACACAGCAACCGCTGGGCCGATTTTCTCAAAACAGGCACCAATCGATTCAGGACAACGAAAAACTTGGTCATTCAGAAATTGGTGACCCTAGGTAACCATTATGACCAGAAAAAAAACATCCTAGCCAAGCCCAAACTCAGGAACCGCTGGGTCGATTTTCTTAAAACAAGCACCAATCGATTTGCCGGACAACGAAAAACTGGCTGTTCTGAATTGGTGACCCTAGGAACCATTTTATAACATTGAAAAAACAATAAAACCAGAAAAACAAAAAATGCCAAGTCTAAACTCAGCAACCGCTCGGCCGATTTTCTCAAAAACAGGCACCAATCGATTCAGGACAACGAAAAAGGCTTAGCCGTTACTGAAATTGGTGACCCTATGTAACCATGGAGTATATGCAGGTCACCGAAATGATTGGAAATTGAAAAAAAATGTATGATATGGAATNAAAATATGCGATGAAAGTTATATTTTGACCAGATCCTACGCGGATACCCGCAGAAAGTTTCTCGAGAAGTTTTAAGTAGAATCGGGGCATATTTAAAAAAAAAAAACACTGGGGGCATGATAATTAAGCATAGCCTGAAGCAGCACTTCCCCGGGCGACACAACAGCTTCAAGACGGCCGTGTCGTGGGCTCCATACTCGCCCGACCTGTCACCCCTAGACTTCATGCTGTGGGGACAGCTCAGGAACAGAGTCTACAGAGACAAACAAGCGACAGTTCGGGAGCTACATAAAGGTCACCATCAGAGTCGAGATGGGGTGCGTCACCGTCGACCAGATCAGCCGCACGGTGGACCAGCTGCAGCACGTCCGTCTGCCGCGCATCAGGGACCGCCATGGGGCTCACCTTCAGCATCTGCTGTAGGGTCGCGATCCGAGGGTGCGAGCTTCCTGATGGCCACGACTGATGGTGCTTGCTTTGTCATTGAATTGTCTTTACTCTTTCGAATGATATCTCAGTCTTGACTGTGCAGTTAATACATTTTTCATAATTGAAGAAAATATGGGTTTCGTTTTATCTGGGTCACCCTGTATGTATAGTACTATAGGTACACTGTATTAATTATATTTTGATGCTTTGCTACGTTCCGGTAGCGCTCATCCGCATTCAACTACCAGGTCATAGGGGTGTTTTGTGGATGTCCAATGTCCATGTTGCGGCGGAAAGCCATCCATACAATTACAAAGCATTCAGACTTCTTTGTCATGTCCATCTGGGAACCTAGCAAGGGCGTGTTCTGACCCGTCAATTCCCGCGAGGACTCCGGGGAATCGGTAGGAAAGTGCTTTCTACCGATTCCTGTAGCAAAGAGTTCACAGGAATACCAATGTATGAGTTCATTGCCGAACTGCAGTAGATTAAAATGCCCGTCGGGGATTCCAGGGATTCCTGCCGGGAGTGTGACAGTCAGAACACAGCCCTATTGTCCTATTTTGTATTTGTATTTCCCTCGTGGTTCGGTTTTTGCCGGGTTGGCTGGGACTTGGGAGGCAGGGCAGCGGTCCGGCGTGGCAAGCGAACCGGAATGCCGGCTTCCCGCGGGCTTTCCTCGCGCTGGTGCCAAACCGCGAGCTCTGATTGGTCAAGGGGTTGTGACGTCATCAGTGACTTCACCCAAAAAGCTGTAGAGGAGGTAAAGTTAGGGTACCTTTATACCAGTAAAAAAACTCCCGGCCGACCCGAACCTCGAACGGGTGAACATATCACGTGATGCAGAACATTATTCTTATATCCTCAACAGGAGGAGAGCACAGCTCTGGATCTTCGCACACTTACGCAGTCAGACGGCTAGGTGCGTCAGCAGGGTTCAGTCGAGGGGTGCGGCCTAGCCCTGCAATGTGCTTTCGCTATTTGAACGGGAACACCAACTTTTTATTGTGTGGTGACTGGCGTGGTGGGAAACCACGCTTTTGGGCAAACGCTGAAACTTGAATTACCTTCAAGGCCTATACTTTGTTTGGCTGCCGTTGTGGTAGGGAGCCGTGGCCTTGCCGTGGCATACTAGTTAGGTTGTTTTATTTTGTAAGTAAGCAATTTTTATGGGGGTTCAATGTTTCAAATTATTCTGGGGTGGGGGGATATGTTGATTTGGTTAGTCTTAATGAAGTGTAAAAAGGCTGTAACTTGTAAGGTGATGTGTAC
Source organism: Semibalanus balanoides (assembly GCA_014673585.1). Lineage (NCBI taxonomy): Eukaryota > Metazoa > Arthropoda > Thecostraca > Balanomorpha > Balanidae > Semibalanus > Semibalanus balanoides. The sequence goes on along the minus strand of VOPJ01016416.1, from coordinate 196 downwards.
AAGGTGAATGTTTTTCATGTTTGTTGTGCTTTGCCGCTGTGTTGATTGCTGGTGTACAAAGGAATCGATCAATTCTATCTTGTTTAGTGTGACTTAATAAATACATATTATTTTGTATGATGGATGTGGCTATTTCAATCTGGTAGAGCTACTTTTAGGCTGAGCCCTTAAAATCAGGCCACAGTTTGCAGCAGTT